>OX345646.1:987500-990000 GCA_947044365.1 Petrosia ficiformis | reverse complement strand
TATAATATAAAATATTACAAAGTTTTTTTTGAATGAAAGAGCATGTAAGGATATCAAAACTGAAGTAGCACAGAAACAAGATTGGGATCGTACCTTAGCAACGAAAAATTAAACTAAAGTCTGTTCACATTCACGATGTCCTCAAAATTAGGATGTGATGACTTTATATGTACTATATGTATAGTTTGATGTCATAAGGTTTATACGTGATTATACTTTAACTGAATAATGAAGCGCTGGATTGAAATTTGACATACACAAAAAAGAACGGGAAGGATAATTATATGAAAATGGTGCAGGTAAAAAGATTGTTGATCATTCTAAACTAAAGTTATGAACATTTTTCTGAGGACAAGGTGAATGTGAATGACCTTTAACCACTTCCACATCATAAGTATAGTTTCTTTGTGATTTGTTTTTACTCTTGCTATACTTATGTAGGTTTGTTATATGGAAGTGGTTTGTTTAATTTCTTTGTTGCTAAGGTAACATCCTACATACACCTACATGGTGACAATAGCTGAGAAAATAAAGTATTGATTTTAAAATGGTTATGCTTTTCTGATTCCATAAAATAGAATTCTATTTCCATTTTAAACAGAAAAGGAGAAGTCATTACTGTTTTAAAACAATGTCCTTTACCTCTACACGCTCACTAGCTTTTTGTACAGGAAGTCAAAAGATTTATTATTCTAGAAGAGCATTTATTAATCACCTGCGTAATAATAGCCTTCCTTGTAAAATATGGCATCTTAGCTATCATGTCAAGAGAAGACAATTGTTGACAAATTGAATAATGACATTGTGACAATATTTGACCTAATTTGGAAAAAAAGACATTTACTTGGAAATGATTTTTGATAAAATGCTTACGTTTAAAATATGTAAACTACATGTATTCCTGAAATTTCCATTCTAGGAAGAGTTGTTGTAAAGCTTCTAAGTTGGGTGCTTTTCATGTAACAGTGATTAAATCATATACTCTAGGCATCAACTTGTTAAGTGTTGTATGCTGTTTCGTTTCTATAATTGTGGATGGGTTGTGGTTTTGTTACTATAAATAGTAGATGGGTTGTGGTTTTGTTACTATAAATAGTGAATGGGTTGTGGTTGTGTTACTATAAATAGTGAATGGGTTGTGGTTTTGTTACTATAAATAGTAAATGGGTTGTGGTTTTGAATGGGTTGTGGTCTTGTTACTATAAATAGTGAATGGGTTGTGGTTTTGTTACTATAAATAGTGAATGGGTTGTGGTCTTGTTACTATTTATAGTAGTTAAGCTTTTTAGTTTCCATGGCAGTTTTGATACAAATAGTATCTCGAATTGTGTGAGCATTGGAAGAGGTACCCCCATTTGATGAAGTTGAGTTCCGGATAAAATCCCCTTTTTATAAATCATACACACGCATTATATGTCATGTTAAATGCTTTGTTTCTAAAACACTCTCAGTTAATTAAATTATGGAGTAATGTATTGTGATATTGTATATTGGAATGCAGAGAATGTGATTTCATTGAAATGTACATTTACTCTTGTCACATTGACTCCAAATAGTAGTATTTATACATTCCTTACTTAATTACATACAAACATGCATACATGTACATGTATATATAGTATAGATGCAATGTATATACAGCAATATATGTACATAGTACTACATATGTACATACATGTACATATATACATACATACAGTGTACATACATGTACATACATACAATCAACTAGTCAAATATACACGCGTATATCCTAATTATTTCATTAAACGTTTATTCTGATTATAGCCATAGACACATACTTGCACTGTATATACAGTACTCTGGTACATGTAATGTACAAATTACCTACACATGTACATGTACATGTATTTTAGCAGGTGTCACTTTCTGTTAAGAATATTTAAACACATGTGCCAACAGAGTACATGATTACATGTATGTATTTATATGTAATTAGTACAGTGCAGTACAGTATAGTACAGTACAGTACAGTACAGTACAGTACAGTATAGTATAGTACAGTGCAGTACAGTACATACACTACAGTACAGTACAATACAGTACAGTACAGTACAGGTACTTGTGTGTCTAGATGTGTTCTGTATTGTACTGTTGTAGTCTGTACTGTACTGTTAGTGTACTGTTAGTGTACTATACTATACCTTAATATACTGTACTATATTATATGATACTGTACTATACTATATGATACTGTACTGTACTATACTACACTATATGATACTGTACTGTACTATACTATATGATACGGTACTGTACTATATGATACAGTACTATATTAATACTGTACTATGCTATACTATAATGATTAATATCATAATATCAACAGTAATATACTGCATTGTACACAATAACAAGTGCTGTTTAATGATTCTTATTATCATGTACAAACATATTTTTAATTTAATATATTTCTACGTCTGACACAATGTCAAGTCTTCTTACCTCTACTATGTCTTCTTCTCCCTCATCTTCAGGA
>OX345646.1:975000-985000 GCA_947044365.1 Petrosia ficiformis | reverse complement strand
ACTCTATATTTAAATATATATATATATATATATAAATATATATATATATATATATAAATATATATATATATATATGTGTGTATATATATTACCTTTAATAGTTCAAAACATGCTATCATATTTATCACAGTGGTCATATGGAATTGTAATGTGGGAAATATTCAGTTTGGCAGACACACCTTATCCTGAGGTACCCAATGGAAGTGTTATATCTCATCTTATGTTAGATGAACGGCTTCCTCAACCTCATGACTGTCCAGATGAAATGTAAGTTAACTCATTAAACATATATAGGTACAATGTACATGTTTGTACATACATGTACTTTGTACACATGTATGTACATGATTATAATAAATACATACATACATACATAAACACATACATACAAACATCCATACATACATACGTGTACGTACATACATTATATACCTAAATACATGTTGTACATACATATACATACAAACATCCATACACACATAGCTAAATACATTTCCCACATATAAATACTTATTTCCATAGATATCAACTGATGTACGACTGCTGGAAACGCAGAGGTGAACAGAGACCACACTTTGCAAGCTTATACATTTCACTCAAACATATAAGTAAAAGATATCCACCAGTCACCTTTCCCACTCCTGTCACAAGCACATACTCTACGCAATCTTTTGAACCAACCTACTCAACATTTATGAATGATACACCTCAACCAATATCTGTAACACTGGAACGTAATAGTACCAGTGACTCTAGGTACAGTGGTTCATCAGTTCTTTATGATCCGTTTCTTAGACGTCACAGTGGTAAGAAAAGATCCAGCGGTCATTTAAGCTCTTCGAGTCTTCGTGGTGTAGACAAAATCAGTTTAAGCTTTAGTGTATTGAGTTCTGGAGATACACTTGATAGTTCAAGCAGCGAATCCGACAATGAAGGCGGAGGTTCCTTCCCATCGACATTAAAATCTCAACGATCTGTGACGGGGACTAATTTAGGAATGCAATATGATTCTCAGTTAGTTAGTCAGATATCAAGTATTGCTACATTACAACCCATCAGTCCTCAACCGACAGTACCAGTAACTATTAGTCCTGATGTAGTAAGCAAGACGTCAACGATGGATGATTCTGTCAGTGCTCGTAGCAGCATGGTATTGCAAACTACAGCTCAATCTGTTTCAGGTACTGATAGATCGAGTTTCATTTCGACTGGTATTGATAGTATTAGCACTACATTATCTACTCCTTTACCAAACTCAGTATTGTCAAACCATACCCCAAATACTGGTATGGAACTGAGAACATACGCATCATCTACAGATGAGACTCATCCTCGAATACATCTTACAGAACACAGCACAGAATCAAATTCACTCTCTCCTCAAGTCACCACTACAACTTTTAAATCAACGGATTCTGGTATCCGTAGCGACGATGAGAACTTGATGAATGGTGTCGTGGAGACACCATTATTACGTGTCAAAACAGATGAAAGATTAGAAACTGAATCATCACATACAAGTCGAACAAGTTTTGGTCTCGGACTTTCTGATCTGCAATCTGACCTTATGGCAGCATTAGATAGTTTTAACATGTGATCATCACATGACTAAATTGACAGTCACATGACATAAATAACGCATGACTAAAATGGACACATACTAAAAACATTTTATTGCACAAATTGTTGGAAAATATCACATGACCTCAAAATCACATGCCCTCTTTTATTCCATTATATGTGTGTGTGTGTTTGTATACATGTATATATATATCGTGTCACACTTTTAATTATTATTTTAATTAGTGCATTCCTTTCTTTATTACTTATTTTGAGTGTATCCATTGCATATAATGCATCTAATTATTGTACCATGATCTTCATTCTATACAATCAACACTTTTAATAGAAACAAGAAAAAACTGTTCAGTTAAACAATGCACGTGTATATTATGATATTAGTAGAAACTAGTAATACATGTATTGGTATAGAGTTGTGTATCTACAGTACTAAGTGTATCCGAGTACATCCAGTTAGTAATATTGGTATTAATATTGGTATAGAGTTGTGTATCTACAGTACTAAGTGTATCCGAGTACATCCAGTTAGTAATATTGGTATAGAGTTGTGTATCTACAGTACTAAGTGTATCTGAGTACATCCAGTTAGTAATATTGGTATAGAGTTGTGTATCTACAGTACTAAGTGTATCCGAGTACATCCAGTTAGTAATATTGGTATAGAGTTGTGTATACACAGTACTAAGTGTATCCGAGTACATCCAGTTAGTAATATTGGTATAGAGTTGTGTATACACAGTACTAAGTGTATCCGAGTACATCCAGTTAGTAATATTGGTATAGAGTTGTGTATCTACAGTACTAAGTGTATCCGAGTACATCCAGTTAGTAATATTGGTATAGAGTTGTGTATACAGAGGCAACCTAAACTCACTGCTCATGTTGTGAGAAAAATACCATTTATTGGCCAAGAGGGAAGACAGGAGTACCAAAAAAAAAATTTTTTTAAATCATATAGCAATACTCGATATCTAATTCACTACACATTTTTGTATGAATATATGAAATAGGTAAGTTTGTTATATATACAGCTTTTAATTAAGAGATTCATAATTAACATATCAAACAGAAAAACAGACATCTCATATTCAATAGTTTCCATGAGGGGTTGCATGAGGTAATGGCATACCCTTCACGTAGTATTTCTCATAACAGTCTTTACACAATCCATCATTCTCTCTAATACCGTAGAAACCACACCCAACTGTACGACAGAGCAATTTGCCGACTTGTCCAATAACCTTTCCTTCCATACCACCTCCAGTTGCCCCTGCTATTCCTAAATCAACCATATTTCTCCCACCTTCGAGATCGTTGACCCATCCTCCTCCTCCTCTTCCTTCTCCCCTTCCTTTTCCCCATCCTCTTCCTCCTCCTTCTCTCCATCCTCCTCCTCCCTGCCCTCCTCTTCCTCCTTCAACTCCTCCTCCTTCTCCCCATCCTCCTTCTCCTCCTCTATTCTGAAGGTGTGGGTGCTGAGAGTGAGAAGGAATGATTGGAGGGGGAGGTGGTTGGACAGGCAACACCTTTCCAAATTCTCCCTTTTCTTCACATTTAAAACCTGAAATCATATTACGTATTGAGATAGCGTGCTTTTGACAAACATAGTTCGACGCAGTGATAAGTACATGTGAATGACACACGAAACATTGTGGATCAGGACGAGCGCTTTCATTGGGATTCACTATGGGTTCATCATATATATTCAGTCTATTAATTCCTGGAAATAAGATAGATAAACGATAGATAGATAGATAGATAGATAGATAGATACAGGTAGATAGATTGTGTGATACAGGCTAAATAGATAGATAGATGAGTACATAGATAGATGTACAAGTATGAATTAATCAACAGAATGGATGTATGGATAGATAGATGAATAGACTTGATGTATTAATAGATGGATAGATAAATGGATAGATCTAGGTAGAGTGTGGTAGACAGATAGTGCAATGTATGGAGATAGATAGATAGATAGATAGATAGATAGATAAGTAGATAGATAGATATATGAATGGAAGTATATATAGCTTGATGAGTAGATAAATAGATGTATGAATGGACTGGATGTATTGATAAATAGATAAACAATACACACAAAAAGAAAATTTTATTTACCTGGCTGAAGAGGAGAAGTACCCCCTGGAGGATAATTAGATCTGATATCTCCGCTTCCAAAGCCATGTGCTCCAATATTTCCAGTTCCGAAATCTCGTTTATCAAGCGGTTGGCCACTAATTACCTGTTGCTGACGAAGGTCATTTGGAATTCTGGAGGGAGTTTGCAAAGGATTTCGATACGGTTCTTGAATGGGTTCTCTATATTGTCCAATAGGGTCTTGAACATGGTCATATGTAGGGTCTGAAATGCCATGAGAATTTCCCAAGGGTTCTTGATGATAATGAGGATTATTACCTTGCAAATCTCCTTTACCAGTCGTTTCTTGCTTGGTTTTATCCATAAAACATTCGGTACAAAGACCTCCAAATTCCGGAGATCCAAAATATGTTTGACAATTTATACATAATGGAGGTTTCAGTTCCGTTCGTATACCATTCCTGTCCTGACCACGTCTGGTTTGTGAATCTACACGTTCATCTCTCATGCCAACAACAAGCTCTTGATGAACAGTATGGTGACGCCGCTTTTGTGATGGGCTCTGCGACTGGCCATATAGTTCAGGCATTTTCTTTTTAAAACACTGAGAGCAATGATAACTAGTTTCCACAGTACCAAAATGCTCACACCCAGGAGTGCGACAGGGGCGAGACTCCACAGGAGGGGAAGACACATCAGACACTGGTACCTTCTTGGAATGATAACATTGTTCGCACATACCTAAGAGTTCTGGCTTGCCTGGGTTATTACAATCATTACAACATCGGAGAGAGGGGTACGAAGAACCTTGAGCATCCGAATGCTGATTTTGATAGTTCTGACGTATTTGTTCGCTGGATTGTGGCTTGTACTTTTTGTAACATTGTGAACAGCATCCACCAAATATTGCATCACCTGAAAACCCACATCCCATTCGACAGGGAGGACGTTCCTCTTCTTTTGATGGCTTTGAGGTTGAACGTTGCGAATGCCCTACCTGCATTGGTGGTTGAGAAATTGGACTTGTTTTTTGTTGGTACTGATAAGCATCAAGGCATTTATCTATGAAACCAGACAAGAGAGGTTCCAAATATCCTGGTGTCTTTGTGATTGTCATCATCGCACAGGGAATATTACGACTCGTGTATGTTGCTCCTGAGGGGGGTATTTCACGAATATTTAAGTATGTTCTTCTAATATCGTAGTGCTTCTCATTCTGAGCTTGAAATCGTATCGGCAAATCTTGTCCAAAGCAGTCAGCAAGAGGTAACAGGAGGTGACCATCATGGTATTGACCAGGTAGGTCAATTACAACCAATGTGGAAAAATGACCATTTGAAAATGCAAGGGGAATAGGGTTTTTCTTACAAACCATCGGATCCCAGAGAAGTGGGAGGTACACTCCATGAAACTCTACACGTTGAAGTGTTGTACCCTCTATTACAGAATGAACCTTTGGCATGGAGTACATGATGATTGGTCGTCGAAGGACGTTAGCTAAAACGAAAACATGAAACTGGTCCAATCCTTCTAGCATGCCATGGTTACCTTTCTGTAATGAAACATTATCAAGAACTTGATCCCATTCTCTCTGCCATTGATCTCGTTCAAGTTTAACACCAATAGATAGCATCTCAGATGAACGCCAATCTAACCAGCGTTTATACAGCGAGTTGTCTTGACAGTTTCGTATGGCTTCATATACAGCTTTTCTAAGGGTGAAATCTCTGTCTTGAAAACCCCACATTCCGAGTGATGCTGCATGTAGGAGACAGTTCCCATCTCCGATAGTAATAAGAGGAACTAGATGAGATGTCCTGGGACACCAATTAAGAGATTTAGAAGCCTGGAGATCTTCTTTGATGGTAAAATCAATGATGCGACGAAACACAAAATCTTGGAATTCTTTCGGGTATTGAGACAATGGAGGCAAAGTAAGAGTAAATGAAGGAGTGATATTGAAGTAGTTTGTCATGCCGAGCGGAGCCTGTTGTACCCAATCTCGCAGTATGTAACTACGACAACGATTGGTACATGTCAAGTCTGCACTTGATATCGATCTTGGTAAAACAGGACTGTCCGGTTTTGCCATCCTGTAAAATAATTATTAAAAATGATTTAATAATTTTTGTAGTTGGAGTTTTAGTTTTAGCCAAACTTTAGCTAGTGTTGTTTTAGTATTTAGTATGATAATAGAGAATGCTTTTAGTTATAGTATGACTAGTATTTTCAAATTTTAGTTTAGTTATAGTTATTACAGTAGACTTGTAATTTAGTTATAGTTTAGTTAACTAAAAGTCACAATACCTTACTAAAAGAGGTTTTAGTTATAGTTATTACAATAGACTTGTAATTTAGTTATAGTTTAGTCTCACTATAATTTCTTGTTCTAAATTCAAATCATTGAGCGCTTTCTAATGGCAGAGTCTCCTCCAGGTGAAGACACACTCAATAGAAGTGGTTGATGTAATACAACTAATGTACACAATCAATATAACTATTTTTAAATTTAAGTTGACTAATCCAGATACATTGTATGTTCCCCATTTACTAAAAATATTTTAGTTTCATAGTTGTGGTTCACAAAAACAACAGTAGACTTTAATCATCACTAAGATGATAGTACACAGTGCTGTAGATTACATAGCCATACAGTGTACATAAATTAAGTCCACAGAAACCCTCTTTCCAAAAAACAGCATGACCGTACCTGAACTTGAACCACTAACCATTCGATCAAGAGGCTCAAGCTCTGACCACTACGCCACACTGCCCACTTGGAAAAAAAAAGACCGCCCATCAAACTGGCTGTTTTTCAAAACATATTTCATATTAACAATGCTGTACAAATACTAATCCAACAGCTATTTTTCCAAAATCGTATTTGTGGGAATTCACATGAAATTATAAACTTAATTAGTTTTTTTTAAAACATGAAACCATAAAATGCACCAACTACATAATTATATATATATATATATAATTATATATAATTACATATATACAAGTATAATATATTATGTATGTTACTAGCACATACATGTATGTGTTTACAAATGAATGAATGATCATGAAATTTGAACTAACAGGTACACACAATAGAATATTAAATTTTTAATTAGCTAAATATTTGTTAGAAGAGTAATAGAAAAAGAATACCAGGACACATAGATAGATACTTTACATATACATAGATATATATAATTATAACATCTATACTCACTTGTAATCTTTAAGTCAGATTGTGTGGCCAATTGTTTTGTTTTTCTGCAAACTATTAAAATATCATATTTGGAAAGTCCAAGGGGAATCCCACAACTGAGCCACACCTTCTTTTTTTTACATGCATAGACCACACCTTCTTTAACTGACCACGCCTATATGCCACACCCCTCAAATTTGACTACGCCTACACACCACACCTTTTATATGACCACGCCTACGTAACCACGCCTATACACCACACCCCAAGCGGTTACGCCCATATTTATATTAACCCTTTAGCTACTACCCAGTACCCCAATGTCACTTTTAAAATTCTCAAAGACCAGATTGCATAATGTATCTATGTCACATGTGAGGTGTTTGTTGAGCTGTTCCTCTCAATTTGTAGCAGAGAGCTCACAAATTTATGGCTTTAGAAATAATTATTACTGGTATTATAGATGCTGTAAATTAGGATTAAATCAATATCGCAAGTACTCTACCACTGAAACCAGGGAGAATAGGAAAAGAGACATTGAAAATGGACCTGATTTGAAGAAATTCATTCAAAATACTGTAACTAGAGAGTTTGAACATTGTAATGATACTAGCGATACTGTTCCTTACCTGATGCAAGCAGATATTAGAGGAGATAACAGACATGGTATGTATGATATCATATTCCTGTATAATCTAGTATATTTTGAGACATGGTTGATTGTTTGCAATGTGCACGAGTAATATGGTATATATTAAGTATATATTCTTCTTGTATATTTCTGTATATTGTAGTATATTTTGAGGTATGGTTGATTGCTTGTCCAATGTGCATGAGTAATATGGTATATATTAAGTATATATTCTTCTTGTATATTTCTGTATATTGTAGTAATACTTATTTTGAGGTATGGTTGATTGCTTGTCCAATGTGCATGAGTAATATGGTATATATTAAGTATATATTAAGTATATATTCTTCTTGTATATTTCTGTATATTGTAGTATATTTTGAGGTATGGTTGATTGCTTGTCCAATGTGCATGAGTAATATGGTATATATTAAGTATATATTCTTCTTGTATATTTCTGTATATTGTAGTAATACTTATTTTGAGGTATGGTTGATTGCTTGTCCAATGTGCATGAGTAATAATGGTATATATTAGAAGAACATTACTATATGTGGTGTAGTACTTCTTGTATATTTCTGTATATTCTTGTATATTTCTGTATATTTCTGTATATTCTAGTATATTTTGAGACGTATGGTTGTCAGATGAATGTCAACGATACTGAGATAGCATGGTCGATATTGAAAGATGCGGGATATAAGAAAGCCAATGATGTTTTAAAAGTAAAAAAATATTTGTATCAAAAAAATATGGATAGATAGATGAAGACAGACATCCATCTATTGACTATGTATCCTTCTATCCATCTATCCATCCATCCATCTATTTATCCATCCATCCATCTATTTATCCATCCATCCATTCATTCATCTATGTATCCATCCATCCATCCATCCATTCATCCATCTATCTATCCATTCATTCATCCATCCATCCATCTATCTATCCATCCATCCATCCATTCATTCATCCATCTATCCATTCATTCATCCATCCATCCATTCATTCATCCATCCATCCATCCATGATCCATCCATCCATCCATCCATCTATTTATCCATCCATCCATCCATTCATCTATTCATTCATCTATCTATCTATATGTCCATTCATTATCTAGGCTGATGTTATTCTTATAGTTACATGTGCTATAAGAGAGAATGCTGAAAAGAAAGTGTGGTCTCGTTTGGGATATTTTCGAAATCTTAAATCTCAGAGAAGAAAGATTCTTCCACCTTTAAAAATTGGAGTTTTAGGTTATGAATAATTAATAAGCTGTGATAGCGTAATTCATGCAATAGTGTTCTACAATTATCCATCCATCCATCCATCCATTCATTCATTCATCAATTCATCCATCCATCCATCCATCCATTCATTAATTCATCCATCCATTTATCTATCCATCCATCAATCTATCCATCCATCCATCCATCAGTCTATCCATCCATCCATCTATTCATCCATCCATCAATCCATCAATCTATCCATTCATCCATACATCTATCCATCCACACATTTATCTTATTACATTTGTATCTACTCATATAACAGGTTGTATGGCCGAACGTCTAAAGGAAAAACTTTTAGAAACTGATAAGATGATAGATCTTGTAGCAGGACCCGGTAAATTATTATTATTATTATTATTATTATTATTAATTTTTTATTATTATTATCAGATTCATATCGTGACCTGCCTAGAATGTTGTCATTAACGGATTCAGGACAGGCATCAGGTTAGGCAAGTCATTGAATGATTGTCATGTGATAGTCATGTGATGAATATAATCTAGCATGTGACGGTCATGAAATTAGATGTTATGTTAATATCAGGCAGGAATTGAGATTGTCATGTGATAATCACATGTTGTGCAAAGTAACATACACTTTGTGACTTGAGTCACTTGACTTTGTCCTCATCCTCCTCCTCCTCCTCCTCGTCTCCTTTTCCTCTTCTCTTCCTCTCCTCCTCCTCCTCTCCTCCTCGTCATCTTCCTCCTCCTCCTCCTCCTCCTCTCCTCCTCTTCCTCTTCTCATCTTTCTCTTCTCTTCCTCCTCTCCTCCTCCTCCTCCTCCTTCTCCTCCTTCTCCTCATTCTTCTTCTCCTCCATCACTTTCAACTCTTCTTATTCTCTCTCTTACATGTATCTTTCATTTCCTCTTCTATACATGTAGTTAATGTACTACTATCATTAGATGAAACATATGCTGATATCACTCCAGTTAGAATGAACACTAAATCACATACAGCATTTGTGTGAGTACATAGCATTAGACTAAGATAGATAGATAGATAGATACATAGATAGATGGATAGATACATAGATAGATAGATAGATAGATACGTACATACATATACATACATACATGTACATAGATACATAGATATATAGATAGATACATAGATAGATAGATACATACATACATACATGTAGATACATAGATATATAGATAGATACATGGATAGATAGATACATAGA
>OX345646.1:877500-970000 GCA_947044365.1 Petrosia ficiformis | reverse complement strand
TGTATGTATGTATGTATGTATGTATGTATGTAGGTATGTATGTATGTATGTATCTATGTATGTATGTATGTATGTATGTATGTATGTATGTAGGTATGTATGTATGTATGTATGTATGTATCTATGTATGTAGGTATGTATGTATGTATGTATGTATGTATGTATGTATGTATGTATGTATGTATGTATGTATGTATGTATGTATGTATATATGTATGTATGTATGTATATACATATGTATGTTGTTTGTATGAATAATATATATTATATATATACAGTGTATATATATATATGTATTATCTTGTAGATATCCAGTGCTTCTTCATTGACATTAAGAGGTGAACCAGTATATCAAACTACTCTGAAGTCATTCATGAATGATAGCGAAATAGACCTTCTGAATTGATTTCTAGTATATTATTAGTATATTATCAGTACTCTTTCCAAGTAATTCATCATTCTGTTCAAACCAAAACTATTTATGAAGTGTCATTTCAAATTCAGCCCATAAGAATATTGAATTGGGAACACATTATAATTATGTCTAATTCATATACTGTACATGTACATGTGTAGGTGTATTATGTACATACGTGTACATGCCATGAGTACATATATGTACATGTAGTGTATTGTGTACATATAAGTACATGTACCCATGTGTTAAGTGCATACATGCAGTGTTCTCTCTATGTTGTTTTTGAGGGGTACGGTACCCCCCTATAGTGCAAATGTACCCCTCTATCAGTCATAAAAACACCCAATTTATTAATACTATTTTAAAATGATAACACACAAAAATGTAAATTCAAAGTATTTCCATACACACATTTGCCTATTACCCATTGATTCCCATTTCCTAAGAGCAGGGTAAGGGTCCCATTGTAACAGAAATTTGCACAAGATTAATTAATTAATTAACTATGACATAATAATTACTTTGTCACTTTCGTGTACCCCCCTATTGCAAAATCCTGGTGAGAACACTGCATACATGTACATCTAATGTATTGTGTACATATATCTACATGTACCCATGTGTTAAGTGTATTATGTAGATGTACATATAGTGTATTATGTACATATATGTACGTGTACCCATGTATTCTACAAACATGTACATGGTGCCTGTCTTTCTTTCATTCTTTCCATCTCGAGTCATCATGTAGTGTATTATGTACATATACATGTACCCATACATGTGTAAGTACCTTTTTTTAGAACAATACAATTTAATTAATTTTTGATTTAAATTGAGTTAGCATAATAGATAATTTTGTTTGGATGTGGTACCAGCGTAAACAAAAACGAAAAAAAAAACAAAAAAAAATGAATGGCTTTTGTGAATTGAGACTGATAGTAATAATATATCTGATATACAATTTGTGATGTAAATTTATATTATTGTCTGTTCGACCAATGAAAATGCACAAGTCACATGATCAGTTATATGGATGTGAAACTTCATTAACTATTATTTATAGTATCATATCAATAACTTCATTTTATAACTGTTTTCTTACAAATCTTCCCATTCTGCATCCTGAACGGCACCGTCTTCGTTCTCATTGTCTGAAATCTCCAGAGCATATCTTCGTTCCAAAATGGCTGCCACATCCCAAGGCATAGCAGATGAGTGCTGTTTCTTTCTTTGCTCTTCTTTCTTAACATTTTTAAGTTGAATTCCTTTACGAATAGCAACCAGGAGATCACTTCTGTCATTAGATAATCCAGCATTCACACCAGATGACATCAGAATCTGGTTAGCACTCTTTTTTCGCTTTTCTTCGCTCTTTTGTTTATTAAAAACAGGAGGTACTTTTTGTTTAGACTTACCCCCACTCCTATCAGGTCCCTTGGGTTGTACTTCAGAACTCTGAGTGTGGTCCCTGGTCTCAGTCGTATTTCTGGTTTGGGTCTCAGGCTTAGTTTGAGAAACTAATACTGTTTCTGTTTCAGACTTTTGTCTGGAAAACAATTTACGATTTTCGATTACAGGGGTTTTTACTTCCAATGGGTCTTCGGAACTAGAAGATCTTGACCACGAACCTTTTTGATTTGGAGGTTGAGGGGCCTTTCGTTTCGGTGTTATTGGAGAACTTTCACTTGAACTCTGTCTGCGCATTAATGGAGATGAGAGCTGTTCGGGTGTGCTACCCTGCGAGTGTATACGAGATCTTGATTGAGGTGGAGTTGGAGCGGGCCTTCTTGTGCTTTTTTTGAGACCTTCCGAGATACGTCTTTGGGGACTCTGTGGTGAACTGATATGATTTGATGGACGAGTCTGATTGAGGTAGGCGTGGTTGGCTTGATCAACCAACTGAGGATCAATAGGAGGAAAGTCTTCTGGTGACAGATCATCCATGCTTTTGTTTCGTCCGATATGAGATACTGGATTCCAATTTGGTCCTAATACTTCTACTGGATCTGGAAAACTGAACACTCCAGAAGTAGGTATGTGTCCATTACAAGATGAAATCTGTTTGGTAATCGATTCAACTCTTCGTCTTATCTCGGGACTAACCTTCGGACTTAGCTGTGTAGGTGTCAAGCTCCCTTGTAAAGAACCCTTGCGATGTTTTGGAGATATATTCGTTTCTACAGGAAGAGAACCTTTACGAATTGGGTATTTACTAAGTGGTGGAGTCACAGTATCTCTTCCGCTACTTTGGGGAGAAATAGAATCACTTGTCGATAAGTATTGTTCATTATGCCAATTATGTTTGTCAACTTTTGAGGAAGATTTCGTACGATTAAGCACCTTCGGTTGAGTTTCTTCATTAGTACCACGATTAACAGAATGGACACTGGAGGATGTATGTACATCAATACTATTAAATTTATGAGATGTATCTGATTGTTGGTTTATTGCAAGAGGTTGACTTAGAGAATTTGGTATGCTGGTAGAATGGTTGGTGACTGGAGTTTCATCTGAGTTCTGTGAAAGTCTGTTTGGTAGTACACCGTTGTGTACAGGAAGTGACGTGCAGCTCAGAAATCGTGGGTCCTGACTTCCCATACTACCTGTACTGTCATGATCCAGTAAAGAATTATATGAAGAATGCTGACTCAGATATCCTGATGATTCACTCCGGTCGTAACTATGGACAAAAGTGTCATCGGTTACCGCCAATCTCTTCTTTTGACCTTTTTTCTCACGTACGGAATTGAAAACTTGAATAACAGCTGGCATGCTTCGTTTACGACTTTTAACTCTAACAGGTAACGTCGAACTGTTATTTGAGCCTTTTTGGTGATGTGTTGATGGTACCTGTAGCCGTATGATCTCTGTTGATTCCTCTAACTGTAGAAAGTGACAAATATTCTGTAATTATTAATATTTATGTATGTATGTATGTATGTATGTATGTATGTATGTTTGTATGTACTTACGTATGTATGTATGTATGTATGTATGTATGTATGTATGTATGTATGTATGTTTGTATGTATGTATGTTTGTACATACATTGTATGTATGTATGTATGTATGTATGTATGCATGAGCAGACTTGCAGGCTATGATAATTATTAAATATTATCACTATTATGGATATACATATCTATTGTTTCCATAATTGGGACGAGGGGGAACTCCAAGTGAAGTAACAATTAGTATTTTAATACATCAAACATAATATAAAAATAATAACCACTATAGTATGTACTCCCTGGATCATCAAACCACAACAGATGCCATATCTTATATAAACAATATAATTATTATTTATATTATTATGCATGACATATATACAACACAGCATTATAGAAATGCCAGGAATATATGCGATTTGATTAACTGAAAAAGGATCTTCTGGAATATATACATGTAATTAGATCCTGTATCAACATCCTGCAATATATAAATGTTTACCACAAGTGTATAATACACTTGAGAAATTATTAATAATTAACAACTTGGTAACCATGGAGATAAAATACACTGTCGCCATAATTAACAGACATGTATTAAAAAATGTTTTTTAATGTCATAAGATTCATTCACCACAGCTATGTACATCATTAATAATTAACAACTTGGTAACCATGGAGATAAAATACACTGTCGCTATAAATAACAGATATCATGAGATTGCATTAAAAAGTGTTTTTTAACGTCATAAGATTCATTCACCACAGCTATGTACATCATTAATATAATTATCAACTTAGTAACCATGGAGATAAAATACAATGTCGCTATAAATAACGGACATCATAAGATTGCATTAAAAAGTGTTTTTTAACGTCATAAGATTCATTCACCACAGCTATGTACATCATTAATATAATTATCAACTTAGTAACCATGGAGATAAAATATACTGTCGCTACAAATAACAGACATGCATTAAAAAATGGTTTTTTAATGTCATAAGATTCATTCACCACAGCTATGTACAATCTTATGGGATCGTTTATAAACTCACATCCCACACAAGTATCAAATGGAAAGAAGGGTCATTGACTAAAATTGATTATTAAAGTTCTGTTGCTAACATTCACATGTCTTATGATCTTATGGGATCGTTTATCAACTCACATCCCACATGAATATCAAATGAAAAGAAGAATGCTAATTATGTACTATAGTCATGACATCTTTTCAAACAGTAATCTGTTACCTCTGATGTGGTTTATGATTAGATGGCCATCCTATAATTATATTAAGTGGCCCAATAGTGACCAGAAAGGAATGATTATGATAATCATAAAACAACTGATTATACCATTAAATAACTTAAAAATTAATACATTTAATATTAATTATGTATGTAATACTAGGTATATAATACTAGGTATGTACTATATATGTACGGAATTAATATTAATAATGTATGTAATACTAGGTATATAATACTAGGTATGTACTATATATGTATGGAATTAATATTAATAATGTATGTAATACTAGGTATATAATACTAGGTATGTACTATATATGTACGGAATTAATATTAATAATGTATGTAATACTAGGTATATAATACTAGGTATGTACTATATATGTACGGAATTAATATTAATAATGTACGTAATACTAGGTATATAATACTAGGTATGTACTATATATGTACGGAATTAATATTAATAATGTATGTGATACTAGGTATATAATACTAGGTATGTACTATATATGTACGGAATTAATATTAATAATGTATGTAATACTAGGTATATAATACTAGGTATGTACTATATATGTACGGAATTAATATTAATAATGTATGTGATACTAGGTATATAATACTAGGTATGTACTATATATGTACGGAATTAATATTAATAATGTATGTAATACTAGGTATATAATACTAGGTATGTACTATATATGTACGGAATTAATATTAATAATGTATGTAATACTAGGTATATAATACTAGGTATGTACTATATATGTACGGAATTAATATTAATAATGTATGTAATACTAGGTATATAATACTAGGTATGTACTATATATGTACGGAATTAATATTAATAATGTATGTAATACTAGGTATATAATACTAGGTATGTACTATATATGTATGTTATATTATACTATTACCAGAAATTAATATTTATCTGTTTTCAGTCTACACAATATCAGTGCTCTCAAATTTCATAACTAATCTTCGCTCTTACAGTTACTACTAGTTATGTTTTAACTCTACTAAGATGATATGTATTATATTAATTATGGGCAATGGCGATTCCTAAATACTCAGTACTTCAGATACTCGATATGGAGTACTGCTCAGTCCAGAATCAATACCAATGCCTAAATATTCAATTCTTGATACCAGTACTGCTCAGTCCAGAATCAATACCACCCACCCATCACTAAGTACATCTGGTATAACAACAGCTGTAGATTATATCCAGGTGATAATAAATAACAAAAAAACTTCAAAAGATGAGAAATTCATTTTTTAAAGTAGTACTTCATTAAGTACTTAACAGTTTAAACTGCTAGTGTAAACTTGTTACCACTACTATATACTGTGAAGAGTCTAGTAGCTCAATGACTATGGTTGTCATGATGACCTAAAAATAAGTATGTGATGACTTGTGTGGTTTTAAGGTTAATACTAACTTATATGTACTATAGTGTATAGGTTAATACATGATTATACTGTAACTCAATAACTTATATGTACTATAGTGTATAGTTTAATGTCATAAGGTTAATACATGATTATACTGTAACTCCATAACTTATATGTACTATAGTGTATAGTTTAATATCATAAGGTTAATACATGATTATACTGTAACTCCATAACTTATATGTACTATAGTGTATAGTTTAATATCATAAGGTTAATACATGATTATACTGTAACTCCATAACTTATATGTACTATAGTGTATAGTTTAATATTATAAGGTTAATACATGATTATACTGTAACTCTATAATAAAGCAATGGATTGAAATTTGACATACACAAAAAAAAAAAAAGAACGGGAAGGAGTATTATATGAAAATGGTAAAATTATTGGTCATTCCAAATTATAGTTATGAACATTTCTTTGAGTAGGAATTGAAGTAAATAACTTACTATAAATTATTGTGTTTGTGTGGGTACACAAAAAGCAGAGTGACAATTATCAGTCAGAAAATAATTAGTACAGTAGATCTCCTGCATGTGGTTATAGTTTAGTTAACTAAAAGTCACAAACTCACTATACCTACTAAATTATAGTATATCTTAAAGTCACAATGCTCTACTAAAAAGAGTTTTAGTTATAGTTTACTGAACTACATGAAGTATTACATAATTACTATTATGGGAAGTGTAGACCAAAAGTTTTAATTAACAATATATTCCATTTTTTTCTTCAAAGCTTATATACAAGTGAAACAATGTTAATATATTCAAGTAGAAGTCTTATAATCACTCAATGAATGTATTACCAATTTAATCTAACCACAGATATGTTGATCTACTAAACAATCATCTCTTTATCTGGCCCTATACATATATAATGTCTTGCTGACAGGACGTTGATTAGCAGTTGTTTCACACATTTGATCAAACATTTGTAAAGTTAGCGTACAAGTATGAACCATAAAAGGATAAGAATATAGTGTAATATATATTATATACATGAATGGGGGAGGCACTGAGTCACCCTAAACAGGAATGGGGAGGCACTGAGTTACTCTATGGATATGAATGGGGGAGGCACTGAGTCACCCTAAACAGGAATGGGGAGGCACTGAGTTACTCTATAGAGAGGAATTGGGAGGCACGGAGTTACTCTATAGAGAGGAATGGGGGAGGCACTGAGTTACTCTATGGACAGGAATGGGGAGGCACTGAGTTACTCTACGGACAGGAATGGGGGGGCACAAAGTACTCTGTAGACACATGGGCCACTGAGTTAATATCTATACAGCATTTACTAATAGACAGGAATGGGGGCACTGAGTTACTCTATAGACTAATATTGGTTGCTCCCTGTTTTCTACACCTATGTGTACACAGACCTGGCTTACAGTTTTTAAATGTGTCCACAAGGATGATGTAATAATAGTCAAAATTGTAAAATGGGGCCAGTACATTGTGTAACCAAGATCCAGTCATTGCATTGTCCAAGTATACACAGCAGGTAAAAACAGATGATTTATATACTGCCTATCATCACTGTTACTATAACTATCACTATTCATGAACTAGAGGTCAGCAAATTCTAGCTGAAGAAGGACTTTGAGCCAAAACGTTATTTTTTAAAGAATGTTTCATATTATACTTCCAACACATGATGGATACAAGAATCACCTTTATAGAAGTAAATTAAAGTACTGTGACATAACTAGTTTTTAGTGATCTGATTGGCCATGGGTCACATGATCAGCAACACTACATACCATAATTATCACTATACAGTATACACCAAATAAAGTAATATGCTAATGATATGTATTAGTACTGACATTCTTGTTGATACGTTTATACACTGGTACTAATGTACAATAATTGTTGATATATTGCCAGTCAAAACATATACAAAAAGCAAATAGCATGAATACTATACATTCATGTTCACCATGACTTCAGAAAAATGTTCATAACTTTAGTTTGGAATGACCAACAATCTTTTTACCTCCACCATTTTCATATAATTATCGTTTTGTCAAATTTCAATCCACTGCTTCTGAATCAATATTGAGTTAAGTATAATCATGTATTAACCTTATGATATTAACCATATGATATTAAACTATGCACTATAACATCATCACATTGTAATTTTGAGGCCATTATCATGAATGAGGCAGAGCTCCGATCATTCATTACACACTACATGACTTCAAAATTTACAGAATATCATATACACTAATTTTTTAAGTACTAATTACAATTAACCTCTTATTAGGGTAAAATGATGTGTCATATCTCAACATAGAAGATATTATTTGTTTGTATGATAACAAACACACTATGTTACTCTCCGTATCACATGACTTGTATGGTGAAGTAGATATTATTCCCTATTTCCTAACAAATATTATTATGTACAATAAATGTATCCATACAGTACTGGCTATTGAATGAATTGAAGTTCTGAGGTAGTGTTAACAAAGGGAATATTACATGTGGAGTTGTTATTGTAAAGAGGGTCAATGCACAGGCTGTGCAGTATGTACTAATCTTGTTATGGTTCATTGCTTGTGTGACCATTTTGTCTGATGTTCAAGTGTACCATGAAGAGTAATTAATATGCTTTTACAAGTGTTGTTATAGTAAATTACAACTCTAACCAGAGGCTGTTATAGTAAGGCATTTAGCTATTGTAATAACTATAACTGACATAATCAAAAATTAGCACTTTTAGGTAGTTATTTTACCATAACTAAACTATAGGTTTGATACTATATCTAGCAGTACATGATGCTATAACTATAACTAAACATGGACACTAGTTTATAATGTCGTAGGGTTTGTATTGTATAAGTAGGATTTACCATTGAGTCTAGATGCCGTCTTCTCAATGCTTCTTTCTCCATACTTTGTCTCCAGTGATTAAAGAAAAACTCAGGATTGGAATACAAGTGCATTGCATCTCTGCCATCGTCAGCTAGTGACGTAAAGTAGTGGAGCTGTGGTTTAGGATCTGTACATTCATATTGGCTAATGAGAGCCTCGGGGGCTGTTTTAAGACTGAGTATCTGCTGAGTAATGACATGATCACTTCGGAAAGGGTCCCCTTGAAGATACTCCACCAGACTTACTCGAACTGCGAAATAATAAAAGTATATACTACTAGATAAAATAATTATTAATGTGATAATTATGTGCATAAATTTAGTAATGTAATTATGAATATTTGTTTACCTTCTTTATCTATGTCCATCTTAGGTAGAATATCATCTCTGAGTCGAGATACTCTAGCATCTAGTTGTACTGTTCGCGAGTGATAATCTGCGAGGGAATCGCATAATTCTCCAAGCACACTTTCGGCATGTTTTGCTAGGCTACTGATCTGTCGAATTACTCCACAAAGTGAAAGAGCTGCGATACCTTGTAGTTCGTTCTTCACTCCACTTGGAAGGGGCTTTCGCCATAAGTGTTTGGGCTCTATGTAACGAACAGCTAGTGGCATCTTCGGATCTTCACAGTGCAAAAATAGTATTACTAGATTTAGTTGTCCTTTTGTGGCGTAATTAAAAGTGTCAATAATAATTAATATCAATTAATATCAATGAATATCATTATAACCATATTTTCATGAGATTCTTGCAACCATGTGCTAACTAACACCAGCCTAGTTATTGATTTGAACAACTGTTAAATGTAAAAAGACAAACTTGTATTCATTAATTCAATATCTTTCTTGTTGACAAGTTTCTTGTATATCTGTTAGTCTAATTATAATCGCTACTGAGGTTGATCATAAAGGTGGAAGGGTCTTGGTAAATCATTTATGACATGCATTAGCAATAAGGAGTATTGACGTTACCATATGTACCAGCTATAATTAGTATTCCAGTAGAACTGACTTTAGCATTCCTGCTTTATGGCAAAGGTGTGGCAATGCCTGACGAGTACATGTATGTGAATGGGGCAGCAATATCTGATTAGTACATGCGTATTTTGATAATTATTTTCACAACTTATAATTAAATTGTATTATCAAATTAAAATGCATTATTCAGTTATTAATTCAGTTATTAAATTAAGTAGTAATCTTAAAAGAAGAGAAAGAATACCTACTGATTCAAAATCAATGAAATATAATTACTTTCTGAAGACAGTCATTTGCAATGATTGTTTTATACAATGTGAAGTCTTTCTTGTTTTTCTAACTTGACGAGTTCCTTGTACAAGGCGTCAGGCATGTGGTCTGATACCATTTCTTCGTCAATCATCATCTCGGAGAATTCTGATTGAGTGACCCATTCAATAATGATTGGACGATACCATATCAACCCAAAAAATCTGTGTATATGACATGTATATACATATATAATACAAACATAATAATTATACATGTATGTATGTACTTATGTATGTATATATACATCACAAAGACTTATGTATGCTATGTATGTATGTATGTACTTACTACATACGTACATATACATACATACATACATACATGCATACATACATACGTACGTACATACATACATACATACATACATACATACATACATACATACATACATACATACATACATACATACATACATACATACATACAATGTACATGTACATACATTAAATTACCAAATCTTACTTGCAAAGTAATGGTCCCTTTGTCAAATGGATGATTCTTCCAGGCAAATATAAAGGTGGTTTCTTTCTTGGGGCCATAATCCTCTTTCCAGTTAGAGGGTCTATGATTATTAGGGGCTTCCTCTCTTCCTTTTTCTTGTCGTCATCATCAAATAGTTCCTAATAATAAAAATTTAAAAGATTTTCACATTTTAACAATACACTACAAGAGTGATACGTACGTAATCTCTCTCTCTCTCTCTCTCTCTCTCTCTCTCTCTCTCTCTCTCTCTCTCTATCTATCTATCTATCTGTCTCTCTGTCTGTCTGTCTCCCTCTCTGTCTCTGTCTGTCTGTCTCTCTCTCTTTCTCTCTTCCTCTCTTTCCCTCTCCCATTCAGTCATACCTCCTCAGATTCCAACTCAGGGGTTTGACTGTACTTGTTGATTTCAACATCGGACATGATTTTAGTCTGAATATTTTCAGCTTCAATTGGATAACGTGGTTTATATAATCCACAAAAATGAAAAAAACTGTTGATGAAGATACGATACTGTGGAAAGTAATGTAAAGTATGCAAGTGTGTATGTAAATATATATGTATGTATGTATGAGGATGTTTGTGTGTATATACATGTATATTGTGTGTGTGTGTGTGTCTGTGTGTGTATGTATGTATGTCTGTATGTATGTATGTATGTATGTATGTATGTATGTATGTATGTATGTATGTATGTATGTATGTACATGTATGTATAAGTGTGAGTACATGTACAAGTACATGTATAATATGTTTGTGTAGCACAAAATAATGTTGTGACAATGATGAAGACATAATTACATTAGTGTTTATGGTTATACTGTGGAAGCAATTATGGACTTTATTGTCATAAAGACATTAAATTATGTAAACTGTATGACAGTTATAGAATATCTATTCCACATAACATCCATACATGCCAATTGAAATTCAATACGTTCAGTTACTAATGAATATATTATACATGTATCAAGGTCATACAGCTGATATAATATGTAATTAAAACAACAAAGTCTGAAGTTTAGTTCAGTTGGTTAGACAGAGAGACAGGCAGACAGGCAGGAAGGCAGGCAGGCAGGCAGATAAATAGATAGATAAATAGATAGATAGACAAACAGACAGACAGACAGGCAGGAAGGCAGGCAGGCAGGCAGGCAGGCAGGCAGACATGCAAGCAGGCAGGTAGATAAATAGATAGATAGATAGATAGATAAATAGATAGATAAACAGACAGACAGGCAGGAAGGCAGGCAGGCAGGCAGGTGGACAAGCAGGCAGGCAGATAAATAGATAGATAATTAAATAGATAAACAGACAGACAGACAGACAGGCAGGAGGGCAGGCAGGCAGGCAGACATGCAAGCAGGCAAGCAGGCAGGCAGGCAGATAAATAGATAGATAGATAGATAGATAAATAAATAGATAGATAAACAGACAGACAGACAGTCAGACGCACACACAGACAGACAAGGTGAGATGTTGGTGACTTCATACTTAATAATATTATAACTATAATTATGAAATTTTACTTTTGGTATATTGTGGTGTGTCAGTTGATGAAGAACTCGTTCACTGAATTTCTCAAAATTTTGTAGACTCAGTCTAAGGAATATTGTACATACATACAGTACATACATACGTGTGTATATATGTACATGTACATGTATATGTATGTATGTACATAAACACACTTATGCAGCTAAATTGATCATGTAGTATTATGTAGTGATGCATTGAGATAAGATTTCACTGATATTCCGATAAACCCCATAATATATTTAACTAATAACCATACGTATCCGATATTATATCTACCTTCTGGTTCTGATTCTTTCAATGAAAATGAGTATTCGCTCGATAATTATGAGTATCATAAAAGTAATTAATGATACTACACATGTACGTATAATCACAAGAAATGACATGATTAGTACACTTATTACAATATCAGTTACATCTTTCAGAAATAACCAATACTGAAAATAATGGCTGATAATGTCCGATAACGATTACCAATTCGATTATTGATGCATCGCTATTATTATGTACAACACATACATGATTATATAATATAGAGCAATTCAGCACAAACTCTCTAGTGTGGAGATCACTCAGTCACCCCAATTATCCAAAGATGCATACATGTGTATTTACTTATTATTATACATACATACATACATATATACATACATACATACATACATACATACATACATACATACATACATACATACATACATACATACATACATACATACATACATACCTTGGTACTAAATCATTTCCGAGAACAACAGACGTTATGAATGAACGAGTATGATGTACAGCAGGCATACTAGAAATGTACTTATTTTGATAACAATTTGCATGTATTTTATTCAATGTCTCACTTGATTAGGCCTCCAGGTGGAGCATATGCAAAGCAGTGTAGTTTAGGATAGATAGGTTGTAAACACATGGCCAATAGAGCAGCAACACCAGCTCCAAGGGAGTGACCAGTGATTACTAATTTATATGACTATATGAGGAATATAATTATGATGTATAATATACATTATGTACTTCACTAATATACTATGTATTTGCCCACAAACACACACTTACTCAAACATGTACATGTACGCACTCGCACATACATACATATATACTCATGCACATACACCCTCCCCCCCACACACATGTACACGTACATGTACATACACACACATGTACATGTACGCACTCACACATACATACATATACTCATGCACATAAACCAACTCACACACATGTACATGTACATACACACACATATACATACACACACATGTACAGTGTCGTGGGTTCGAATCCCACCTGAGGCAACTCTCATTTTCATTTTTCCATTGCCTCAGGTGTCTTTCTTGTTTTCTTTCTTTCTTTCTTTCTTTCTTTCGTTCTACATCTCCGATAACATCATGTACGTACATACACATATACATACACACACATGTACATGTACGTACATACACATATACATACACACCCTGTGACACACACATGTACGCACAATTGTATTACAGCAACAACAGTATACTCACCGGATAAGCCTGAAAAATCCGTTGAAGGATTCCTTCACCTTCAAGTTTTATATGTAAAGCATTAGCAGTGTTCATCATACCCTGAAGTATAATAAGTATTATAATTATAATAGAGTTAGTTATATATAATATTACATTTATAATACAAAGTTCGTTATATACAGTAAAGCATTAACAGTGTTTATCATACTGTGATGTATAATACAAATAATATGTACTAGCGAAATAACGGCCTTCGGCCGTTATTTTGCTAGGCGCTCGTAAACTCATAATGTGTTATAGTCCTTTAAAATAAAAAATATTATAAATTATAAAGATGAAAGAGTAAAAAAGCTATATAAACGCCAACCTAAACAAAATTTTACTAAATTTTTTTTAAATTTAAACATGTCGACATAGCAATTATAATTAGTTATATATAATATTACATTACTAATACAAAGTTCATTATGTCATATAAAACTTTAATACACTGTAGACTAACACATGGCATTCCTTCTTGGTAGTTATTCATAATAATCATATCTACAAAGTCTGGCCACAATTACACAATAATTATAATACATGTACATGTACATACCTTATGTGCATATTATAATACATGTACATGCACATACCTTATGTGCATATTATAATACATGTACATGTACATACCTTATGTGCATATTATAATACATGTACATGTACATACCTTATGTGCATATTATAATACATGTACATGTACATACCTTATGTGCATATTATAATACATGTACATGTACATACCTTATGTGCATAGAATTTAACAGCATCTTTTGTCATCAAAAGTCCGGGTTGAGCACTGAGATCAGTGAGAGCATCCTATGATTAACAAGGAAAATGTAAAATACTAATAATTATTTAGTATAGTATCACAATGAAGGATACCGTAAAGTAGTAGAACGAAATGGATGAAAAAGTAATTACTAAGGAATAAATAGAATAGAAATTGTCCATTGACAGTTTTATGTGTGGCCCGATCTATTCGACCAGTATCTGAGTTATCACATTCATTCATTGATAATTTAATCATCAATCCATTCATCGATCCATTCATCCATCATCCATTCTTCTATTTATTCGTCCATTCATCCGTCCATCCATTCGCCCATCCATTTATCCATCCATTCATCCATCTATTCATCCATCTTCCATTCATTCATCCATCCATCCATCCATCCATCCATCCATTCATCCATCATCAATTCTTCCATTCATCCATCATACATGTACATCCATCATACATCCATTCATCTTTACGAATTACATGTGTATGTTGTACCTTCACCATAACTACTACGTATCATGATTAGATATTTATAATTACAATCATAGTTTATATTAACTCTCACCACAACGGATAGCGTTCCTCTTATGACTACCACGACATTGTTCCATTTATGATCCAGTGCAACATAAAAAGAGGGACAATAGACCTAGAAAATGAAATGTATCAAAATAATGTTAGAAAGAACATGTAAAAATCCATCACACCTTAATCGAAACGATAATTTTATACAAATTTACTAACTATACTTTGCTATGTAGTATAGCTACTTATGTGTAGAGTTATTGGAAGTGGTTAGTTAAATTTTGTTACTAAGTTACACAACCATTAATTAAACAATGATATGACGTAAAAGGCAAATAGTCCTGTATCAGATACTTGTGTGCTTTTTGATTTTGATATCCCTACGTGTTCTTTCATTAATTCAATACTATATCAAACTGACCTCACTATTGAAATTTGCATACACAATATCTGTTTCATTAATTCCTGTTAGCTTCATTATAGATCTCAAGTTCCATTTAAGACAATTGTCTCCGAGTATAGTCCTCACAAGAGTACTTTCACTTGCTTTCTTCATAAAACTACATGTAAAAGAAAACAATAATGATTTACATACATGTAATCTTACTAAAGTCTGTTCACATTCACAATGACCTCAAGATGTGATGACTGCAGTACAGCATATACATGTAGTTTAATGTCATAAGGTTAATACATGATTATACTATAACTCAATACTAAAGCAATGATAATTACGTATATGAAAATGGTGCAGGTAAAAGATTGTTGGTCATTCCAAACTAAAGTTATGAACATTTTTACTGCTGTGTGATAGAGCATACAAGCCAACGTGTTACTATTGTTATTAATTATGGCTGCACCTATACTAGTATAGATATCTGAATAGATAGATGCCTATATTAAAGATATAGACAAGCATATTAGTATAAGCAACCGCATTACCCACGTACATTATTGTCAAACTGCACAAGATATACATTTTGGTAGTTATATTGATTATGAGTTATGTCCTACCATTTCATAGAGCTGAAGATAAGATTAATAACACCAAAGAGACCTTTACTATACACATAAAATGACCAGCCATATCCACCCATAGAGAACTGCATATAGTGTGTGATCTTCTTGCCATGGTTACGCATACCCTATTACAATACAAAGAATACATTCTTTTGCAAAATAATAATTATCAGTATAGCATGCACTCATGCATAGATTTAATGGACAGATAAATAGATAGATAGGTAGGTATATAGATAGATAGAGAGATAGATAGATAGACAGACAGACAGACAGACAGACAGATAGATATATAGATAGTAAGATAGATAGATAGATAAATAGATAGATAGATAGATAGATAGATGGATAGATATATAGAAATATACATACATGTACACACATGTATACATACATACATACATACTGTACATGCATGCATATAATATTATACATACTGTACATCAAGATGTTGTATAATAAATTATTATAAAGTTTAGCATTACCTCTTCTTTAAAGTATATTCGCTTTCTTGTTTCCGAATGGTCTCCATGATCGTAACTGTCTTTCTAAATGAATAATAATCATGTTTACACAGCATTGACCCCACAAAATATTATAATTCTATACTATGTTATATGTATGTATGTCAAAGATTACATATGTATTCATGATGCATGGACTGTTATGCTAATACACATAGATTGAGTAATGATCTTTTCTTACAGGAAAAGGAAGTTATGAAATAAAGATTTTAGTTGACTTACTCTCTCTCTGCTTTGTTTCATCCTCAGCAATGCCATACCTGCAAGAACATCTGAAGGTACATATCCACGAAACTTTGTAAATGCATCGGCTAAAGTAGCAGAAACCTCAGAAAAAACTGACTTTTGTCCATCCTGTAGATTTAGAAAGAAAAACATTTTTTGAAGTCTCCATTGCCATTTTCTTTGACGATGATGTTGAGCAATGGAGTCATTGCTCAGGGTAGATAATCTCCTTCCGGAAAAACTTGTAGAGGGTTCTAACTGTTCATACTTGAGTGTCTTTGGAGTTCTTTTGCACCAAAGACCACATATACCAACTCGTATCACGAGATACATGGTAATTGAGACAGAGGATGCCAAATTCCATATTAATACAATACGAACTAGGACTAAAACTTGATGAGACATTGGGCAATCGATTAATGGATCAAAAGCCCATATAACTCCAACACAGTCCCACGCAAACTCAACAATAAACCATGCGGCTTGTACATATAGAACCCATTTTAGGTTCTTTCGAGGACCGGGATTTGCAATGGTTCCTTGAGCACTATATAGTACAACCATGACTTCAATAATGATCATTATGATCTGGATTCCTACTAGGACTATGAGATAGAATTTGAGCATTTTCTCATCATTACACTTGTATGCTTTGTTATAGTCCACTAGAACATAACCAATTGATACAAACCTGCATGAAGTGAAATATACACTGTAAAAAATTAATGGTTGTTTCAACCAATTGGTTTGGTTATATCAGTTGCATGTTTTCTATCTGCATTATATATCATGTTTATATATATATATATATATATATAAATATATAACAGAAAATAGGAACAATTACTATGTTGCTAATTGGATAGTACACCTGTAATTTGCACTAGAAACATGTTTATTACAGAAGGTCTTATGTTCCTAATGGATAGTACATCCGTACTTTCTCATTAGGAACATAATAATTATGTTTATAATGGAAAGTAAAAATTGTTTTTCCATTAATATTGGCTTCCTATGTTTCCATAGATGCTTTATTATTAATATACTTATTATTTAAAAGCAAATGAAACTCATGTAACCAATCAATTGGTTAAAACAACCAATCATTTTTTACAGTGTATTTTATGGTAGATGAATATTAATGAATATATTAGATGGATAGATTAATCTGTGATAAATGAATCGATAGATACATAGATCCATGTATGAATTAATGAATGAATGAAAATACAAGAAGTAGATCAATGAACAGACAGAATTATAATTATATAAAAATCACAAGATAAGAACTAACAGAATAATGTATTAATAATAATGAAGCAAGATTTGTTTTCAGCAATGGTTACAGAATTGTATATATAATATATCACAATTACTAATTCTGAACCATTATATATATATATACACAATGAGATAATGTTGTTTCATTCATACCATAAAAACTTCATTATAATACTGAAGGCATATGGAAACACCAAATCATCTCCACTGATTTTCCACTTAATTCCAAATGCTTTCAATGCCGGCATGTTTATCTTTATTTCGCAATTTTAGCTTTTAACAATGAAAAGAACTTCACCACAACAAGAGTTGCAAAATGTCAAGAAAATGAATTAGCGAGGTATAGCGTGTTACCATGACGACGCGTTTTTGTACGTATAATTAATAATTATTATTATTACGTTTAATGAAAAATGGCTACCAAAGCAGAGTATCTGAAAAAGTATCTCTCAAATGACAATGAAAAGAAAAAGGAGAAGAAGAAAAAGAGGAAGACAATGAAGCATTCTAATGTGATTATTCACGATGACGATGTAGATTGGAGAACTCTGGTACCAAAACCAGAAGATGAAATCGAGGAGGATGATCCAGGTAAAATGATATATAAAGTACATAATAATTGTCTCACTTATTTGTCATGATAATAACCACATGTAGTGATTATCAAATTGAGATTAGCTCATGCGATGATTATTCATTTTGCGTACTCATGTTTTATTGACATCCACTTCTCCACTTATATATCGATCTACTAACTTTCTTTAGTTTATAAAGTCTCATGCACAGTTGCTGATGTTTGAAATATAACGCTTGCATACTAACCAATCCTAGCGGCAACATTTCCAATCTTAGGAACGACATCCTCGATTCTAGGTTTAGGAGTTCTAATGTACATGATGTTATCGGAGATGTAGAAAGAAACTCTGTACTCCGGACAGATGCTCTACCAACTGAGCTACCAAGGCAGCTCAGCTGGCATGTACATGTATGTGTCACATATAACAAATTGTGTAGTAATTCACTCACCTCCTCTGCCAAGCCACGTTCTTCAAGGTTTGATTCTAGAAGCAGCATCTTTGAACATCTGTTTAGGGAGAAGTAGGGATTAAAATTATACACATGTAACAATCCACTCATCTCTCTATCAATCCACTCATGTATTATTTCTTACCGCTCTGTGTAAGAACATAACTGAACTATGTATCCAGGTGGAGCAATAGTTGCTCTAAATTCGGGTATAAAATGGCAGAACAGTGAGAATTTAAAAATAAGCGTTTGATCAAATTATGTTCCAGTTTCTCATCTGCTGTCAGATCTTTAACACACCATTCCCGGGTTTCAAGACTGGGCATTCAGTGTCTCCCTTTTTTTTAACTTCCAATTTTCTAAGCCATTGTGGCTGGTTATTTTCTAAGCCATTGTGGCTGGTTATTTTCTAAGCCATAGTGACTTATTGTTATAATTCTAAGCCAGGGTGGCTGATTGTTATTTTTTCAAGCCATAGTGGCTGCTTTAATATTTTCTAAGTCCTTTGTGGATGTGTTTTATGAATTTTCTAAGCCATTGTGACTGCTTGTTTATTGTGTCTGTTTCTTAATTGTTTCTATGCTTTTGCTAGCATGCTAGGCACATGAATGTTCATATAGAGACAAACGATATAATATTACAGGAGATTATTTTACATTGGCAGATCCTTTGTGCATGCAACATTAAAGAGAATACTACTTGTGCTTTAATTATCTCTTTAATAATTAGAGGATGCTCCCACAATTGCTGAAATTTGGGACGAAAAAAATACAAAGGATGGAAGATGGAAGTCAATTCAGAAAGATGACGACTCATCTCAAATTAGCATCAAGAAAGAACCTGATTTAAGTCCTCCTAGATTAAAACGTCCACATCATTACTCTCCTACTCACAGTCCATCCAGTAAATCATTGAGACAAATCCAATCTAAAATTAGACATGATTCGCCAGACTTAAGTCCTTCTAGGAAAGGAAGATTGAGACATGACTCACCAGATCTGAGTCCCCCTAGAAAAGGAATACCAAAAGATCGATCACCAGACTTAAGTCCACCTAGAAAAGGAAGATCAAGACATGACTCACCAGACCTGAGTCCCTCTAGGAAAGGAAGATTGAGACATGACTCACCAGACTTAAGTCCACCTAGAAAAGGAAGACCGAAGGATCAATCACCAGACCTGAGTCCCCCTAGGAAAGGAAGATTGAGACATGACTCACCAGACTTGAGTCCACCTAGAAAAGGAAGACAAAAAGATCAATCGCCAGACCTGAGTCCACCTAGAAAAAGAAGATTGAGACATGACTCACCAGACTTAAGTCCCCCTAGAAAAGGAAGACCAAAAGATCAATCACCAGACCTGAGTCCACCTAGAAAAAGAAGATTGAGGCATGATTCACCAGACTTAAATCCACCTAGAAAAGGAAGACCAAAGGATCAATCACCAGACCTGAGTCCCCCTAGGAAAGGAAGATTGAGACATGACTCACCAGACTTAAGTCCACCTAGAAAAGGAAGACCGAAGGATCAATCACCAGACCTGAGTCCCCCTAGGAAAGGAAGATTGAGACATGACTCACCAGACTTAAGTCCACCTAGAAAAGGAAGATCGAAGGATCAATCACCAGACCTGAGTCCCCCTAGGAGAGGAAGATTGAGACATGACTCACCAGACTTAAGTCCACCTAGAAAAGGAAGACCAAAAGATCGATCACCAGACCTGAGTCCACCTAGAAAAAGAAGATTGAGACATGACTCACCAGACTCAAAAAAAGAAGGAGTTAAACACAACTCACCAGATCTGAGTCCTCCTAGGAAAGGACAATGCAGACAAGAACAACCAAATCATGGCTCACAAGGTAGAAAATGGAGACATAACTCACCAGATAGTAGTTCACAGAAATCTAAAACATCAGATTTAAATCCTTCCAGACATAGAGGTGGTGAGTTATTTGATCCATCAACTCAACATCATGGTGCCCAGAAAGATAAAGATGGTAGTAGGACGCTATCAGGTGCAAAGGCTGGCCTACAGTCTGCCGATACTTTGAAGATGGAGATTGAAGCTGCTAAAACTGCTAGAGAAAGATTTTATCATCAGCTTAATCCAAATGTGTCTGGTCGTAATGCTGAGACTGTGTATCGAGATAAGGAGGGGAAAAGGATTGATGGTAAAATGGAGAAACTAAAAACCAAAGAAGAGGAGAAGAAGAAAATGGAAGAAGATGAACTATTTGCACAATGGGGAAGAGGGTATATACATATACACACAAATGCATACGTACATGTACACAGATACATACATACATACATATATACATACATATATATATACATACATACATACATACATACATACATACATACATACACTGTACATACATACGTACATACATACATACATACATACATACATACATACATACATACATACATACATACACACATATATACATCTAATTTGTATAGTATGACACAAGTAAAATCTGCTGAACAAAAGGTTGCTGATGATTTATATGAAATGTCAAAACCATTGGCTCGCTATCGTGATGATGAAGATCTGGAAATTCTCCTGAAGGAGAGAGAGCGAGAAGGAGATCCAATGTTAGCTTTCATTAAGAAAAAAAAGGGCACAGAGATTGATCAAACTGGTAGACCTAAGAAAGGTATGTTACAATTTACAAATTCACCAATATCTATAAATACCTTGACCTCAGAAAAATGTTCATAACTTTACTAACAATCTCATTTTTCCCTGCACCATTTTCTGTAATTATCCTCCCTGCTCTTTTGTGTTTGTCAAATTTCTATCCATTACTTCGTTATTGAGTTACAGTATAATCATGTATTAATTTACCTTATGAAATTAAACCATACAGTGTATTACATATAAAGTCATCACATCCTAATTTGGAGGTCATCATGAATATGAACAGCTATACTTTATAACTAAGATACCTCCATCTTCAATGTTATTTATACAACTCTATTGATCTCTCATACGTCAATATATCAATACAATCATTTAAACTCTCCATTTGTGCATTGTAAAATCTCTTCCACACATTTGTCACTCATCATTTGTTCATTTATCACTCATAGCAAAACCCACGTTTAAAGGCAGTTTTCCCCTGAACCGATTTGGTATTCGTCCCGGATATAGATGGGATGGAATTGATCGATCAAATGGATATGAGAATACTTACTTTGCTCAAAAAGCTGAAAAGAAAGCAGTAGAAGATGTTGCCTATAAATGGAGTGTTGAAGATATGTGAATGAAAAATTAAAAAATGCATTTACAAATACTATTCTTTCCTTTTGTATGATATATACAATTGATTAAAAACAATTTTTATGGCCCGAAGGGCCATCCCTATAATTGCTTTCCACAGGGTTTAATGTATATATGTTTGTGTTACTTACGTGAGTATGCATTGTATACATAGTTAGGAAGTGTGTCATTACTGTCTAGTAACGCAGTGCCCCCACATTTTTGTTTAGTAACTTGATACCCTTGATTCCTGTCTAGTAACTCAGTGCCCCTCATTCTTGTCTAGTAAATTGGTGCCCCCTCATTCCTGTTTATTTAGTCGGTGTACTCCCATTCCTGTCTGAGTGTCGCCAATTCCTGTCTAGTTGCTCAGTGCCCCTCATTCTTGTTTAGTAGCTCAGTGCCCCTCATTCTTGTCTAGTAGCTCAGTGCCCCTCATTCTTGTCTAGTAGCTGAGTTCCCCTCATTCTTGTCTAGTAGCTCAGTGCCCCCTCATTTTTGTCTAGTAAATTGGTGCCCCCTCATTCCTGTTTATTTAGTCGGTGTACTCCCATACCTGTCTGAGTGTCTCCAATTCCTGTCTAGTTGCTCAGTGCCCCTCATTCTTGTTTAGTAGCTCAGTGCCCCTCATTCTTGTCTAGTAGCTCAGTGCCCCTCACTCTTGTCTAGTAGCTGAGTTCCCCTCATTCTTGTCTAGTAGCTGAGTCCCCCCTTCATTCTTGTCTAGTAGCTGAATGCCCCCTCATTCCTGTTTAGTTAGTCGGTGTACCCCCATTCCTTCTGGGTGTTTCCTATTCCTGTCTAGTATCTCAGTGCCCCTCATTCTTGTCTACTAACTCAGTGCCCCTCATTCTTGTCCAGTAACTCAGTGCCCCCTCATTCTTGTCCAGTAACTCAGTGCCCCCTCATTCTTGTCTAGTAAATTGGTGCCCCCTCATTCCTAGTTAGTCGGTGTACCCCCATTAATTCAAAAGACAAATAACTCATTAAATCACAAAATAAACGAAACAAGTACAAGTACAAAAAAAAAAAATTGTCAGCTCTTGGGATAAAGATGACTTGTTATTGTGTTATGAATTATAATAATAATGATTAAATACAAATTAAGGCAGAAATTATTTTTGATCTACAACAGCATAGAGATTATCATTGACTGGTTTTTCCGGCTCAGAGTACGTTTTCTCAGAACCAACCACTGAACGCTGTGGATTCCTTTCAACCTCAAAATATACTGGAGTAGTCTTAGTGTTGGTTCCATTCTCATTCTCAGTCCTAGTCCCATCTTTTCTTTCGAGCTCAAAATATATTGGAGTAGTTCCAGTGTTGCTCCCGTTCTCAGTTCTGGTCCTGGTCCCATCTTTCCTTTCGAGCTCAAAATATACTGGAGTAGTTCCAGTGTTGCTCCCATTTCCAGTCCTGGTCCCATCTTTTTTTTCGAGCTCAAAATACAATGGAGTAGTTCCAGTGTTGGTCCCAGTCCCAGTCCCATCTCTTTTTTCAAGCTCAGAATATAATGGAATAGTCTCGTTACCAACGTTGGTCTCTTTGTTGGTCTCGGTGTTGGTCCCAATCCCAGTCCCATCTCTTCTTTCGAGCTGAAAATATAATGGTGTAGTCCCAGTTTTGGTCCCGGTCCCGGTCCCAGTCCCAGTCCCACCATCTCTTCTTTCTAGTTCAAAATATGTAGGCTCTGAGCTTTTAGGTTTATTGCTATCCCCTTTTTGCTCAAGTGCAAAATACACAGGATTATCTCCAACATGATCCACAGCTTTATCAATGGTTTGATTAATATGTTCTTTATTATTTCCTCTCCTATCTAATTGCAGGTAGGTATCAGTGTTACTGCTTTCGTGAGAATTAAATTCATGACCTGGTTTATAGTAGCTATCAGATGATTCCAACTTGCTAACCGGTCTGTGAGTGCTTGAGGTAACAGGCTCAGAATATGGGCCGGGTTCTTTGTTCATGAAAGTAGAAACAGGTGAATTTATTGTGGATGTGTATGCATGTTTATCATCCATGTTCGGTGGATGAAGAGGGGTATAATTTGGATTTCCACCCTCAGGCTCTGTATAGGAAGAGTACAAGTGCCTAGCAGTAGTTAGTGATGAATACACATTTGTTTCTTCAGTTGGTTGAGAGTTTTCGGGTTCCCTTGCAATAGTATTGTTAATAGATGATGGTTCTTCATATTCCTGTACAAAAGTACTTGAAGTCAGGTTTGCATGATATTGTTCAAGAGAGTCAGATGGAACAGCATAAGCATTGGTAGTCACAATCCCATTCTCTGGATTGGAATTCTGAGAATTTATAATTGGTGTGGGATTGGTAGAGTTTCCTAAAGTTGACGGAGTCTCGTAGGGAACTCCCTCATAATGTACATATCTTGTAGCTGTACTGTAATAGTTATTATCTTCGTCAGATTTTATTCTCCTGTAAATAAGAGAGAAGTCATGTAATAAGAATTAAACCATTACATAAATAATTCCTTTTGATGTTTAATGCTATAGTAATGGATGGATCCTAGTAAAATATGAATATGTATAATGTTTTTGTTATGATGTGTATGTATAGTAGAAGCCATACACAATAAAATCAGCAGGGTTTCCGCTATGAATATGGTTTTAAAATGTTATGCACTGTTTTATGGGATTACCGGTATTTGGATCCTGAGGGTGTATATAGCCAGCTGTGGAATCCAAATAGCTGTAATCCCACAAAACAGTGCACAGCTTATAAATATACTATGAAAAACCATCCTCTTGTATGATTATAATTTAGTTAGTTAACTATAACCTCTTTTAGTGATGTTTAGTGAACTAAATTACAAATCTACTGCAATAAAATTTAAAGTGAAATTTGGCCAATATAGGCACGTTTAGTTAAGTTAACTAAAATCCTTTCAGTAACTATAAATAAACTTTTGATAGATTATTCATACTATAACTATAACTAAAAGTGGTCGTTATCGTCATGGCTCTACTAGTAAATACAAAGCTACTTAACTGAGTTATATCAGGATATTAAGCCAGGAACATTTCCTGAGTTACTAGACTGTCTGATTTATTGGCTAATTATGAATAATTATATCACACACAAACCCAAATGAATTTCCTAATACAATAAATTTTATGAATAAACAGTCTGCTTGGCATAATTATGCTCCTTTGTGGCTTTACTACTCATGAGTTAAAGTCCGTTCATATCACCTCAAAATCAATGTGGTGGCTTTATATGTAATACAGTGTATAGTTTAATATCATAAGGTTAATATGATTATACTGTAACTCAATAATGAAGCAATGGATTGTAATTTGACATACACAGAGAGTAAGAACATTGTGGGGCCAAACTTGAGTACCACGTGGTCATGAGGCCACAGCAAGGGAGAGGGTGCGGGAGGGAGATGAAACTTTTTATATTATTTGAGACTTACATACAGACCATGTTGTGGTCAGTTACAAGGTGCGTCTCCAGCTCTATATACTAAGTGTTTCCTTGAAGCTACAATATACTATATAAGAATATTGGGGGCCCCCTCACTGCCTCTCCCCCTTGTTCTTACTCCTATCAATGCATGGACATAATATACACAAAAAGAACATGGTGCAGGTAAAAAGATTGTTTGTCATTCCAAACTGTGAACATTTTTCTGAAGTTATGATAATCATACCTTAAAATAACCAATTTTCTTTAGCAGGTATTTGAAAGTTACACACATAGTAATTGTACCTTGTAGAATATGGACACCAGTGTTTTTGATAAGCACATATGGTGCACCATGTGCCCAAAAAGCTTCTTATTTGGCACTGCACAGTTCTCTCTTTGGGCCAGTGGTGCAGTTAATTATGATTATATTGTCACTAACAGCATTAACTCTTAGTTAATTGGCTCAAGATGTATTCTCAATGGCGCACATACTAACCATTTTTGAGCCAATTTGGCCCAAGCTTCAAAACTTATCAAAAACTCTGTTGGACACACTATCCTTTGGTTGTAACTATAAATACAATGACCATTCCCTGCTAATTGCCTAATATTGCATTTGGTCCAATCTATTATATCACAGGTCACCTATGATAATTACATAACAATTCTTAATGCTTAGGTTGTTTCTGTGTTCATAGGTGGTGTTGGGAAGAGTCATGACTGACATACCACATAATAAAATAGTAAGGATGCTTTTTCCATATCTTGTTGTTTACTATTTTTCTTATGGTTTAGAATCACTATGTTTATCTGGTTATAGTCATTATCATTTGGCTTCTGTTGATTCAAGTGACTGGTGTTATAATTCCCAGTCAATGTGTACACCTTAATCTGTCCTTTTTGGTAAAAGGCGCTACCCAATTAATATAATTAGTTGAAACTGAAATAATTTTGGTAGCACAATAAAATGTGAATTTATTGAACACAAAAAAGGCATCTATTTAGCTGTTTGAACCAAATAGGAAAATAAATTGATGAACTCAACAAGTCAACTACATGATCACATAGTTACAATAGTTGGTTCTAATGATAGACTCAATGGACGATAGCTAATAACACTGTTAGCAAAGCTCTGATATGAATTTATCAAAACACTATACTAATCCTATGGCCCAAATCTCAGCCTGGTACATAATGATTTCCCAACCCTAAACTCTGAAAGCTTATGTTACAAATTAGATTGTGTACTACATATAAATTATATATTTATTATAATTTATAAGGGTTGAGAGCCAGAGTAAACTCAAAAATTGAAAAGTGAAAATTGTCTGCGCTGTACTTATGTAGGGTTGCTATATGGAAGTGTTTATTTTAATTCTGTTTTGTGTACTTTTTTGGTTTTGATATCCCTACATGTTCTTTCCTTTTTTAAAAATAAATGTTTTTATTTTTATAATTGAAAAGCAGTGGTATTGTGATTGTATAATAACTGAATGGAAAGACTAATCAATATTATAGTGATAGGAACCACATTAATGTTTACATGGATAAAGACAATGAATAGTCACTCAGTCATGCAGTCTGTGGGGCTGAATGACTTGTAGACTATAGACTATATACAATAATTGCTCTAATTATTAATAATTATTACAATTTAGTTTAGTCATAATACATATAATTATTAAAGTATAATTACTTACTGTTTCTTCCTAATACAGAGTATCACAATGATCACTATAATGATAACAATCATAATTGTTAGTAGGAATACAATTCCTCCTGTAACTCCAGCAACTAGTGCTGTTTGACCTGTAGTGTTAGAAAATATAGTTATAATTATATACTTATCTATACTACATTTTCACCAATCCTGTGTCTATATGTATCTATCTGTCTGTCTGTCTGTCTGTCTGTCTATATGTATCTATCTGTCTGTCTGTCTATATGTATCTATCTGTCTGTCTGTCTGTCTATATGTATCTATCTGTCTATATGTATCTATCTATCTGTCTGTCTGTCTATATGTATGTATCTGTCTGTCTATCTGGCTATATGTATCTATCTGTCTGTCTGTCTATATGTATCTATCTATCTGTCTGTCTATCTATATGTATGATATTGTATGTATCAACTATAAGTTATTGATTAACTCACCTGAAGAACCTGCTGGATCCAGAGGAGTAGGAGTAGATGTACTTGCAGCTAAACAAATAATATATATAATATAATTATTTTGTGTGTATAATAAGACATTTGTACTTACAAGTAGAAAATATAGAGTTGGGTAAGGAGAATAAAGATGAGAAAATGGAGGAGGAAGATATGGGGCGCTGAGAGGTCACGGTAATGATGGAAGAGGAGAAAGATATGGACTGAGAGGTCACGGTAAAAATGGAGGAAGTGGAAGATATGGACTGAGAGGTCATGGTAAAAATGGAGGAAGAGGAAGATATGTACTGAGAGGTCATGGTAAAAATGGAGGAAGAGGAAGATATGGACTGAGAGGTCACAGTAAAAATGGAGGAAGAGAAAGATATGGACTGAGAGGTCTCGATAATGATGGAAGAAGAAGAGGAACTAGACATAGAGTTGCCCAGAGTTGAAGTGACACGTGTAGAAATATGTGGATCATTTTGAGCTGAAGTTGAGATGGTATGCAAATGGAATATTAGCTTGTAAATTACTTACTTGAGGTAGGTCTTGATAAAGTGGTGCTAGTACTCATTGTTGTGGTGGTTGGGGAAGATGAAGAGGAAGTGGAGAAAGTTGTGGAAGTAGTTGCAGAGGTGGCTGTAGAAAATGTTTTGTATGTAGTAGTATAGATGTACATATAACATGTTTTTAATGTATATATGTATGTATGATATACACATGTGTATGTGCATGTGTGTGTGTGCATGTGATCATATGTACATATGTATGTATGTACATATGTATGTATATACGTACATATATTGTACGTATGTTCATATGTATGTATGTTGTATGTATATATATGTATATATGTATGTATGTGTGATGTGTATTACATACATTGAGAGAAACTAAATGTTACTTCATTCCCCTGAAAGTCTGCAACATTTCCTTGTGTAGTATCAAACAGTGTGAACTCATTTCTAGCTGATATTGATACTATGTATTGTACTGAGTTGTCCAGACCAGAGACAATTAATGTATTGAAGTATAGTGTCTATGAAAGACAAGGTGTACGTATGTAATAATTTACATATATATACATATTTACATAGAGACATACATAAGTACACACAAAGTTACCTAAATATATATACAGATTAGCATATATATATATATATATAAACAGTTATGTATGTATGTATGTATGTATGTATGTATGTATGTATGTATGTATGTATGTATGTATGTATGTATGTATGTATGTATGTATGTATGTATGTGCATGTGTATATATGTATGTATGTATGTATGTATGTATGTATGTATGTATGTATGTATGTATGTATGTATGTATGTATGTATGTATGTATGTATGTATGTATGTGCATGTGTATATATGTATGTATGTATGTATGTATGTATGTATGTATGTTTGTATGTATGTACGGTATGTATGTATGTATGTATGTATGTATGTATGTATGTATGTATGTATGTATGTATGTATGTGCATGTGTATATATGTATGTATGTATGTATGTATGTATGTATGTATGTTTGTATGTATGTACGGTATGTATGTATGTATGTATGTATGTGATGAATCCAGTGGTTTTCTTTCAATATCACAATAAACATCATTGTTTATTTGAAACTAGTGTGACATTCGAATAAAATGTGTGAAAATTGATATCTTGTCCACCACATTGATCTCTAGCTCTCTCTGTCTCTGTCAGTCTGTCTGTCTCTCTCACACACACACACACACATATATACACACATATATACACACACTTTTGGGAAGCCTGGAATTGAATCATCACCACTGATATTCACATATACTGTATATATCAGTGGAGGTGTGGAGGCTACTACACTGTGACAATTAGAATCCACAGAAGTAGTATTCCATGTTATTATGAAACTAGTTTCATTCTTTTCAGTAATCTCAGGTACTGGACGATTACATTTATTTTCAAAATCAGGAGAGAGACAATCAATTTCTGAGTAATAAGAAAATGAATACAACATAATTATGATAATAACAAAAGAGAACTTCATTAATAAACTGTAGCAAATTCACTTGAACACTGAACAGCAATATATAATTATTATACAGGTATATCAATATTTATGTTCAGTTGGTACAAATTTATACAGATATAGTAATGTAACATAACACATACCTTCTGGTAATGGTTGTGTCCCTGGACTAGTTGTAGCAAAACCACTCAATGTTAACTTTCTAATCTGCTCTATAACACCATTATAATACAAATAGAATAGCCGACCTGTACTATCCAAGTGTATATATATTCCAGTTTCATCTAAAGTCATTCTAACTCTTTCAACATTATTAAATCCTATAGTGAAGTCTACATGACACAAACAATATATATATATATATATATATATATATATATATATATATATATATATATATATATATATATATATATATATTTATATATATATATATATATACATGTATACATACATACATGCATTCATACACACATACATACATGATAATGATGATTAACCTTTTAGATTCAATGAAAATCCTGGAGCACACAAATTATCATTATCATCATATACTTGTACTGGTACAGATGATATTGTAATAGTTTGTGTTTCATTGATAATAATATATATACAATTTTGTTCAATGTTCTCTGCTAATGTTGAGAATACCAGATTATCACGAAGAACAGTTGAATCCATATTACATCCAGTTGTACATCTCTAATCGGCTTCATAACACCATTATAATACAAATAAAATAGCCTACTATTTATGTTTTTAGAGAATTCCACATGCATATATATTCCAGTTTCATCCAAAGTCATTCTAACTTTTGTAACACCTACATAATTATATGTATAATGTACATACACAAATCACTGTGGCTGAACCTCGCTGTACATGTACGTCTCCATGTATGCATACATACATACACATATAAATATATACATACATACATACGTACGTACGCACGTATGTACGTACATATGTACATACATACGTACATACGTACACAACTATATATACATGTGTGCATGCATATATACATGCATACATACATAATACGCACATGCCCCTACGTCAGACAAATACTAGTAAACTGACCTGATGAATTGAATAATATTCCTGAAGCACACAAATTATCATCATTTTTTTGTACTGGTACAGATGATATTGTAATGGTTCGTGTTTCATTGATAATAATATATATACAATTTTGTTCAATGTTTTCTGCTAATGCTGGGAATCTTAGGTTATTAGCAAGAACAACTGAAGTCATATTTTCAAGATCATACTGCACAAGACACATACCTTCTTGAGTCTCTTCTATCCAGTGAAGTAACCTGTTAAATGCATAGATTAACATCTGAAAATGATAGCTATGGTAACTATTTCATAGATGCATACACACACACATACCGGTAGCCTGCATATTAACACTCACCCTTTAAAAGGATTAATTGTCAATTCAGTCTGAAAGGGAAACATAATATGTCTATCAGATATATACACATGTATCATATCCCTGTCTTCAATGCTATCAACATCTAACAGATAATATATCATTAACTGTTCTCCATTTCTCACTGCCACATAGAGTTTCTTTGCTATCCAGTCATAGGACATAGCAAGAGGAACAATCCCATTATCAAATGTGAAAAATAGCTAAAAAAAATAATGCAAGTTTACTATTTTACAAGAACATTCACATGCAATAATGCGAGTAACAAGAATACTCACATGCACAACATACAGATAGCATACATGTATATAATACTTACATACTTAGTATTGTTTTCTTATAGCCAGTCATACAATGTCATACACACTTGCACACATAAATATATATGTAATTATATATACGTATATATATTATACACATACATAAATTTGTTATGCATGAACATACTTCTCTCATATCTGGATCATCGATATTTCCTTTCCAAATATAATTATTATCAGATGAGGTGTAAAAGATAGTTCTATTTCTCTTATCAAGAGCAAAAGGTGAGCTTCCATTACGAAAATAATCTTTCTCGAACAGATTCACATCTTCATATAATTGATATATCAAACCGATTTGGTTACTATGTTGATTTTCATGCTGGTTTACAAACAGTTCATAAGCAGGATTAGGATCTGTATAATGTATATTGTAAAATATATAATTGATTCATGGATATAACTTGTTCATCATGCTGTATCATGTCATTTTATGTTTCAATGTATAAAACTCTCCATTGCTGTTTGGAATAGTTCATTATGTTTATAATTATAGTTTATAGAATAAGAAACTTGTATGTATACAATTCAATACAATTAAGGTTATTATACTTTACTTTACTTTTGTGTTTGAATAGTTTCATTTGTTCTATAACAGATTAGATACTATTACTCACATGCTGTGTATATCCAAATTGGTTCAGACCATGAAAATGCATTGGCTCTTACCTGAAACAAAGATATTCTTATAAATTAATTTACACTACTAACTAACTAACTAACTACTAACTTACTTGTGCAATATATAATTGATCTGATATTAGTGGAAAAGAAAGATTATTCATATTTGTTCTTGTGACAATATTTAGAAAAGGCTCTTGAGGAAGAAGGTCATTAAAGCTTTCTTCCTACAGGATGTGGTGAAAATCACATGTTAATACACACACACACACACACACACACACATACACATACAGTAATCATTTCCATTGAACTATCAGCAGTAAATATTCTAATATCATAACGGTTTGCCTGTGGGAGCGGTTGCCATATAAGTTGAGCAGTAATGGAATCACCATTTAATAATGGTTTGTAGACATGTGCTCGTACATTCCTCACTTGATTCATAGTAATAACTGAAAAAATAAATACATTCATAAGTACATATGTGTAGTATATGTATATGCAGGTTAAACCATTTTGTCAATACCATATTTGCAATTATTTCATCGACAAAACCTTTCCATTACAAATTTACACTAGATTTAACTTTGTCAACTTGCTCAATTCATCATGATATTAAATATACACAATATATTTTTAACATTTATTGAATATGAGGAAATTAAATTGCATGAAAACATCTGTAGTACATAGCAGTACTTACAGAAAATGTATAATTATACTTAATTACTGATTACACTCACATTCCACTGTTTGAAATATATTACTACAACATTCGTCAGTCCCATTCACACAAATCATGATACAGTAGTTTGTATTGTTTTCAAGATGAACTAGAATAATACTATTCTCTGTTGTTAATATCTATTAAAATATAAATACCATTTGAAGTATAAGACTAAGACTAGTAGCAGTACTCACTGGATCATCTTCTTCAAAATTAAGGGGGCCATAGAATACTTCATAGTATACTGGTTTAACACCAGCACCTTGTCCCATTTCAAATCCTGTACTTTCTCCAGATTCATTCAATTCTTCAGTTATATAATGGCTCCATTCAACCAACACAGCAGTTGAAGCGGCGATAATTGTATGATTGAATGTAATGTTTGAATCCCAACCATTGTCACATCTAGTCTAAGTACAAGAAAACAAAATAATACTAAATCATAATAATGTCATCCTTATTGCTAGTCGATATTAAAAAAAAATTATGATCAATGGTAGGTAACAAAAACAAAATATCACCACAACACTAGTATTACTCAATTCTGTAATAGATGTGATATTTCAAGTACCTCAGCTTGTGATATTCTTTGACTTCTATTTGTTTGATTCCCCAACTAAAAAAGGAATTATATAATTGATTATTTGCAAGTTGGAGAGACTACATCAGAACTATACTGTGTGATAATATCGTGTTTAAATGAGTAAATATTTAATAGCCAAATACAACCAAATTAGTATCAGTAAACTGAAAGTAATAATCAATAATTTAACATGTGATGATATTATTAATTAGTTTTCATCCCTTAGTGGGTAGATGTATATAAATTTGAATTCATTATGGGCAATGCAGCCAAACTGTGGAGGAAGTGTTATCATATACACATTGAAATTATTAGTATGTGTAATATATATAGCAACATTTATATATGTAGGCATTGCTGTTATCCTACATGAGAAAGTGTGTGTTGACAATACTGAGACTCTGTCAATGTTGAGACATTAAGCCAAACATTGCTAGGAATGGTAATTAAAGATAGGTGAATTTTGATATCTACACAAATACTACACTACACAAGCATGATAATAATCTGAGGGAGTGTTCTTCATAAGTAGAGAGCGATAAAAAAACATAACTACAAAATATATATACAACACAAGCCATTATAGGCTGTTTGGTACTTTTACAATTAATTAAATACATAAACAGTAAGTTTTTAATTATTTAAAAATAATGTTATATTCTATATATTAATTAACTTCATCCATATTGTATAGATTTACTAACAACTTATATTAACACTGCAATGTGTCTGTAATAGCACAGGAGGTTAACATAGGACACAAAATTAAACAAACTACTTTCATTTAATCCTACACAAGTACCTACACCACAATAAAGCAAAAGACAAAGAGCTGTACTTCCTTATAATAGGGTCATATGGAAGTAGTTTGTTTATCATTAGTCATGTAATAACTAGATCAATGTATTTTTGTGTTTGAACAGAAGTTTAATTACAACAGCATAATTATAATACAGCCAACTGTCAAAATACCACCCTGGGCTTGTTTGCATATTTTTTCGATTTTGATGTCTAACATCTCTAATTTTTATTGAAAATGTTTTTATATAATACACATCTAAAGCATTACTTAACAAATATCACAATGATAATGTTTCTAAATAGATCAAAACCATATCACTACAACTCATAATCTGTATAGCCTTAACCGAATACTTATTCTTTATAGTGACCCTGTAAAGGTTTACTTCATTATATGTATTACCATAATTATAGTTATGTATATAATTTTATAATGTTAGAGTACAGCCAACAGTACAAAGCTGAAGCCAGTTAGAATACCAAAGAGCATGTTATTCTCTAATTGATGATAATGCACTCAAGTGGCTAGGAAGTGATTCATTGCCCAATGATATGGCTTAAAATAACTTGTTGAAAACTTTCTTGGGATTCGCCATGCACTATATAGTGTTGTTTTAGTTATAACTAAAACCTCTTTTAGTAAGCCATTGTGACTTTTAGTTAACTACTAAATTACATGCAGGTCACAACTGAATATTGGGCACTTTTAGTTAGTTAACTAAAACTACAACCCTTGTAGTAAACCTAATACCATTTTAGTTAACAAAAACCATAACTATATAACTACTGTCATACTAAAACAACACTAATAATATATATATATATATACTGAATATATATATATATATATATATATATATATATTCAGTATATGACAGTATAAATAATATGTTCCACATCATTAGTCTAATAGAACTACTTAGGTAAACCTTACATACACAGAGAAGATACATATATAATAGTTGATTATGGTACTGTTCATGAAGACTAGACTTACCTCTGGGGCTGAACTCGAATCTGTGCCCTCATTGGCAGAACCTTGTCTATTAGCTTCTACTGTATGCAGTAATACCAGAAGCAGAGACAATACATACACTCCTCCTGTTGTCATATCTTGAAATAATAAGCTAGTTTAAACCACTGAGATTGATAGTGTAGAGAGATAAACTGATTTATGGGAAAATATGTGTATATTACATTAGTTGTTTGTATATGAACAACTTTTATGTATTCAGAGGGTATTTTATGATTTCTTTAGGACAATGTGTTGTAACGTGTTGAGACTAGTAGTAATGTGTGTGTGTATGGCTTCTTTGTATGGCTATGCCAGGGTGCATAGTAAACTACCAAATTGTCTATGTGTTGAGACTAGTATTAAATCATCACAGTAATCCTTTTATGCATTGTGAATTTTAGTTTACAAAACAGCTATAACTAAATTACAGATCTAGTAACTATAACTAACCTCTTTTAGAAAAGAATTGTGACTAAACTAATTACAAGTCTATTGTAATAACTATAACTAAAACCTCTTTTAGTAAGGTATTGTGACTTTAGTTAACTAAACTATAACTAAATTACAAGTCTATTGTAATAACTATAACTAAAACCTCTTTTAGTAAGGTATTGTGACTTTTAGTTAACTAAACTATAACTAAATTACAAGTCTATTGTAATAACTATAACTAAAACCTCTTTTAGTAAGGTATTGTGACTTTTAGTTAACTAAACTATAACTAAATTACAAGTCTATTGTAATAACTATAACTAAAACCTCTTTTAGTAAGGTATTGTGACTTTTAGTTAACTAAACATCAACTATATTACAGGTCTACTATATAACTACTAAATGGCCTTTTTAGTTAGTTACCTACACAAATAAACCTATGTAACGAAATATTAGTTAAATAACTGCAAATATAGCTGATATAATAATAATAAATGTGGTTTGTCATACTAAAACAACAGTAGAATGGACTACTGGATGACCAAATGGACTAACAGCTATACAAATGGGAGTAATGAATAATTTATGAAAATAAATGATTGAGTGGGTTTATTAAGTTGGAGGATGGATGGGTAATCCAGGAAACGTAGTAATACATACGTAGGTACACAAAGACTTCTCCATAATATTTATGCTTCTCAGGAAGAGTACGTAAATGGGTAATCCATATCTACTGTCTTCTTCAGTACTATAACCAGATATTCAATATTTACATACTCTCAGTCATTGAATTATATATAATGCTAAGTCCTCTTGAAGTCAGTTCACATTCCTGATGACCCAGCTCACAATTTGCATGTGCATACATATATAAATACATACATACATACGTACAAACATATGTACATACATACATACATACGTACATACATATATACATACATATGTACATACATACATACATACATATGTACATACATATAAACTGATTTACATGTGATAATACTGAAAATCTGATTTATGGTGCTATAATTCAAATCTTTTTTGTCCACATTATGGATGATACGATTATTATTGGAAGTTTTCATGAAAATTATCCATAATGCATTGTAACATCTCTTCCAAACAATTGTCCCTAATTATCATCATTTTGTTCATTGATCACTCATAGCAAAACCCACATGGAAAGTTCCTTTTACGTATATTTCCTACTCTTATGCATGGATATCAATGCACAGTTCAATTAATCTCTTGCACTGTTCTAATATTTAATGTCTGTTTGACTGTTAATTCGAAAAACAAATAACTCGTCGAATCACAAAATAAGTATAAAATTTGAAAAATATTGTCAGCTTTCTTGATAGTGATGACTTGTTATTGTGTTATGAATTATTAAATACAAATTAAGGAAGAAATTATTTTTGATCTACAACAGCATAGAGATTATCACTGACTGGTTTTTCCAGCTCAAAGTACGTTTGCTCAGAAGCAACCACTGAACGCTCTGGATTCCTTTCAACCTCAAAATATAATGGAGTATTGATCCTAGTGTTGGTTCCAGTTCCAGTTCCAGTTCCAGTCCCTGTCCCACCATCTCTTCTTTCTAGTTCAAAATATGTAGGCTCCAAGCTTTTAGGTTGACTTGTTTCAACCTCAAAATATAATGGAGTAGTGCCAGTGTTGGTCCCTGTCCGAGTCCCAGTCCAAGTCCTAGTCCCATCTCTTCTTTCAAGCTCAAAATATAATGAAGAAGTCCCAATCCCAATACTGGTCCCAGTCCCAGTCCCATTGTCATCTCTTCTTTCAAGCTCGAAGTATAATGGAGCAGTCCCAGTGTTGGTACCGGTTCCAGTCACAGTCTCAGTCCCAGTCCTAGTTTTATCTCTTCTTTCAAGCTCAAAATATAATGGAGTAGTCCCAGTGTTGGTCCCAGTCCCAGTCCCAGTCCCATTGTCATCTCTTCTTTCAAGCTCGAAGTATAATGGAGTAGTCCCAGTGTTGGATCCGGTCCCAGTCCCAGTCCCAGTCACACCATCTCTTCTTTCTAGTTCATAATAAGTAGGCTCTGAGCTTTTAGGTTTATTGGTGTTATTATCGTCAGTGTTACTGCTTTCATGAGAAACAGATTCATGACCTGGTTTATAATAGCTATCAGATGATTCCAACTCACTAACCGGTTTGTGAGTGCTTGAGGTAACAGGCTCAGAATTTGGGATGGGGTCTTCGTTCATGAAAGTAGAAACAGGTAATTTTATTGTGTGTGTGTATGTATGTTTGTCATCCATTTTCGGTGGATAAAGAGAAGTATAATTTGGATTTGCATCCCTGGACCCTGTATAGGAAGAGTACAAATGCCTTTCTATGGAAGCAGGATTCAGTGATGAATACACATTTGTTTCTTCAGTTGATTGAGAGTTTCTTGCAATAGTATCGTTAATAGATGATGGTTCTTCATATTCCTGTACAAAAGTACTTGAAGTCAGGTTTGCATGATATTCTTCAAGAGAGTCAGATGGAACAGCATAAGGATTGGCAGTCACAGTCCCATTCTCTGGATCAGAATTCTGAGAATTTATAAGTGTGTTGGATTCGGTAGAATTTCCTAAAGTTGAAGGGGTCTCGTAGGGAGCTCCCTCATATCCTGTAGCTGTACTGTAATAGTTATCTTCATCGAATTTTATTCTCCTGTAAATAAGAGAGAAGTCATGTAACTAGAAATCTACCATCCTTCTGTATGATTATAATTTAGTTAGTTAACTATAACCTCTTTTAGTGACTCTAGTTAACTAAATTACAAATCTACTGCAATAACAATAATGAAAATTAAAGTGAAATTTGGCCAATATAGGCATGTTCAGTTAGTTAACTAAAACCCTTTTAGTAACCATAAATAAACTTTTGATAGATTATTCATACTATAACTATAACTAAAAGTGGTCGTTATTGTCATACTCTAATAGTAAATACTATTACCCATAATATAGTAACTAAGTCAGTCAGTCAGTCAGTCTGGGGGGCTGAATGACTTGTAGACTATAGAATATATACAATATTAACCTTTGTTCATTAATTATTATCATTACAATTCAGTCATTAAACATATAATTATTAAAAGTATAATTAGGTTAGTCATTATATAATTATTAATAATTATTACAATTTAGTAATACATATAATTATTAAAGCATAATTACTTACTGTTTCTTCTTAATACAGAGTATCACAATGAACACTACAATCATAATTGTTAGTAGGAATACAATTCCTCCTACAACTCCAGCAACTAGTGCTGTTTGACCTGTAGTATTAGAAGATATAATTATAATTATATGCTTATTTATCCATTTTAATAACTATGTATATATCTGTCTGTCTATCTTTATATATATATATATATATATATATATATATATACATACATCTATCTGTCTACATGTCTGTATGTATGTATCAATTATAAAATATTGAATTCACCTGAAGAACTTGCCGGAGGAGGAGGGGTAGGAGTAGGTCTTCTTGAGGTACTTGCAGCTAAACAAATAACATATATAATATAGATATTTGTCTGTATAATGAGCCGTTTGTACTTACAAGTAGAAAAGTTAGAGTTAGATATAGAAGTGGATAAGGAGAATAAAGATGAGGAGGTGGAGCTAGATATAGAGTTGCCCAAAGTTGAAGTGACACTCAGTGGGCGTAATAAAGATGAAGAAGTTTGAGGATTATTTTGAGCTAAAGCTAAGAAGTTATGTAAATGAAATATTAGTTTGTCCGTACTGAATTACTTACTTGAGGTAGATCTTAATGAAGTTGTGGTGATAGTGGCAGAGGTGGTAATTGGAGAAGAGGAGGTGGAGGACAAAGAGGAGAAGGAAGCAATTGTGGTAGTTGTAGAGGAGACTGTGGATAACATTTTGTATGTAGCAGCATAGATGTGTACATATCATTTTTTAAATGTATGTATGTATGTATGTATGTATGTATGCATGTATGTATGTGTGTATGTATCTGTGTATTTATTTATGTATGTATATTGTATGTATAATTATGTATGTATGTATGTATGTATGTATGTATGTATGTATGTATATTACATACATTGAGAGAAGCCAAAGGTTACTTCATTCCCCCTAAAATCTGCAACATCTTCTTGTGTAGTATCAAACAGTGTGAACTCATTTCTAGCTGATATTGATACTATGTATTGTACTGAGTTGTCCAGACCAGAGACTGTTAACGTATTAGAATATTGTGTCTATATGAAGAGAGACAGTGTAAGTATATATGTTCTGATTGATTATACATACATATACAATTATAATGATGTGCATTTTAATAATTGTTCGGTACATATTCAACTAATTCACAGATCTTCTCTATTTCTTTTTCTCTCTCACACACACACACTCCCTCAACACTCACCTTTGGGAAGCCTGGAATTGAATCATCACCACTGATATTCACATATACTGTATATATCAGTGGAGGTGTGGAGACTACTACACTTTGACAATTAGAATCCACAGAAGGAGTATTCCATGTTATTATGAAACTAGTTTCATTCTTTTCAGTAATCTCAGGTACTGGACGATTACTTTCATTTTCAAAATCAGGAGAGAGACATTCAATTTCTGAATAAGAAAATTTAATGTAGTATTAAACATAATAATAAAAGAAGACAACTTCTGAATAGTCTGGCATTAAATAAACTCTGTGATGAGTTTACTTAACAACAGCATTATAAATATACAGATATATACACATATAGTAATGTAATCTAACATACACTTTCACATACTTTCAGGTAATGGTTGTGTTCCTGGACTAGTTGTAGCAAAATCACCAAATCTTAGATTTTCAATGACATCCACAACATTATTATAGTATAAATAGAATAGTTGACTTGTACGTGTAGAGTCTTCAACAGAACCTTGAACATATACATATATTCCAGTTTCATCCAATCTTAGTCTAACTCTTTCAACATCATTAATTCCTTTAATAAAGTCTACATAATCATATTATACACATAACATAATATTATATACATCATAATCAGGCTTGTTACAATTGACTTTCAAATCTAATCATTACAATTACCATTACCTACTAAAGTATTTAAAGTCATATAATATAACTGTATTACATTATGTAATTATACTATAATATATATCATTTATACATATATACATGCATAATTATAATTATAATATGTACCACAAATATAATACATGTACATACATACATGTACATACATACATACATACATACATACATACATACATACATGTATATACATGTACATACATACATACATACATACATACATACATACATACATACATACATACATACATACATACATACATACATACATACATACATACATACATACATAAGAAAATTAGAAGTATTGAGGCCATTAATTATTACAATTACAATAATTACATACTCCATAATTTAGTTAAATTAGCAATTTAATTAATTAATTAATTAGTCTATACATTACTCAGAAAGCCAGCTGCCACAACAATGAATTCAGTTATCAGATTGCGTCAACAAGAGACAATGCCTTAGACCAACCCCTTTGAGATGCACTGTATAATGGTATTGAGAAATGAGTGCTATCTGTTCCCAGTACGCTTTATCTTTCATCCAGATGAAGTTGCAATTAGTTTGAGGTGTCCAATTATTTACAATAATTAGAATTATAACAAGCCTGATCATAATACATGTATGTATGTATGTATGTATATATGTACATTTCTTTGTTTACATGTATACTATATATGTATACAAACAATGCACGTACATACATGCATATATACAAACATACATACATACAGACATACATACATACATGCATACATACATACAAACATACATACATACATGCATACATACATACATACATACATACACACATACATACATACATAACTATATATACATGCATGCACACATGCTTATGTCAGACAAATACTAATAAACTGACCTTGTGGATTCAATGAAAGTCCCGAAACACACAAATTATCATTATCTACTTGTGTTGGTGCAGATGAGATGCTAATATTTTGTGTTACATCAATAGTAACAGTATATATGCATCTTTGTTCAACGTTCTCTGCCAATGTTGGGAATCTTAGATTATTGTGTAGAACAGATGAATTCATTCCTTTAAGATCATACTGCACAAGATGCATACCTTCTTGAGTCTCCTCTATCCAGTGAAGTAACCTGTTAAATATACATGATAGCTATATCCATAGATTAATATCTGTGTGTGTATGGTAACTATTTCATAGATGCATACACACACACACATAGGCTGCATATTAGCACTCACCCTTTAAAAGGATCAATTGTCAATTCTGTCTGTATGTTTTCGACAAATTTACGTGGTTCAGATGTATACACATGTATCATATCCCTGTCTTCAATGCTACCAACATCTAACAGATAATATATCATTAACTGTTCTCCATTTCTCACTGCTACATAGAGTTTCTTTGCTATCCAGTCATAGGACATAGCAAGAGGAACAATTCCATTATCAAATGTGAAAAATAGCTGAAAATAAAATAATACAAGTTTATTATACAAGAACTCATATACACAAGATACATACACAATACAATGTATACAATATATACTTAAATCCATATGGACATACATACATTAGTACAATGTACATACTTACATAAACTAAATATACACATACATATATTTGTTATGTGTGAACATACTTTTCTCATATCTGGATCATCAACATTTCCTTTCCAAATACTACTATTATTAGGTGAGATGTAAAAGACAATTCTATTTCTCTTATCAAGAGCAAAAGGGGTCGTTCCATCACGAAAATAATCCTTGAACAGATTCTTATTTTCATCATCTTCATAATATACTAAACCAACCGTGGCTTGTTTGCTACGAAATACAAACAGTTCAAAAGCAGGATTAGGATCTGAATAATATAATATATATAATTGATTAATGATATATATTTTATGTATTTAACTATCGGAATATAGAATGAATTCTCAGTGATTTGAATTATGCTTGTTATTAACTATCATTGATAATGAAAATCATACTAGTTATAAAAATGATAAAAGGTTATCTATCATCACTTTTAAGTTTAAGTAGTTAGGAGTGACACTAGCTTGTAATAGTTCGTTATTTGTTTTTTACAATCATTACTCACTTGCTGTGTTAATCCATATTGGTTCAGACCATGAGAAAGTGCCTTCTCTTACCTGAAACAAAAATACATAATTAATTTACACTACTAACTAACTAACTAACTAACTAACTAACTTGTGCAATATATAATTGATCTGATATTAGCGGAAAAGAAAGATTATTCATATCTGTTCTTGTGACAATGTTTAGGAAAGGCTCTTGAAGATCGTTGAAGCTTCCTTCCTATAGGAGTTAGTAAACTTAATATATAAACACACACAGACATACCCACACCTACACACACATATACACACATGTACATACAGCTATCATTTCCATTGAACTATCAGCAGTAAATATTCTAATATCATAACTAGATGGAGTGATTTCCAGTTGGAGCGGTTGCCATATAAGTTGAGCTGTAATAGAATCACCATTTAATAATGGTTTGTAGACATGTGCTCGTAAATTCATCACTTGATTCATAGTTTTCACTGTAAAAATAAATGCATTCATGATGAAGTCTGCCAGTAGCTCGTTTGAGCTGTCAATGTTCGTAGTTTTCCCAATTTTTTGTGAACAGACAGACACACAGACACACAATATGATTTCCATACCCTTCTGCCTGCGCTTCGCGGCGAGGGTAATTACATATGTGTAGTATATGTATATACATGTTAAACCATTTTGGCAATACCATAGTTATCAACAATTATTTTGTGGACAAATTAAAAATTATAGCACTGGATTTAATATAACTTTGTGATCTTCCTCAATTCATCACGACATTGAACATATGGAATTATATTTTTTTGCACAATTTAACATTTGTGAAGCTTGGAATATGAAGAAATTAAATCTTATGAAAACATCTGTAGAGCATAGCAGTACAGTATATTCACTGTACAATTATACTTAATTACTGACTAATTTTATTATACTCACATTCCATTATTCGAAATGCACTACTACAGCATTTGTCAGTCCCATTCACACAAATCATGATACAGTAGTTTGTATCGATTTCAAGATGAACTAGAATAATACTATTCTCTGTTGTTAATATCTAGTAAGTATAAATTCCAGTTGAAGTATAACACTAAGACTAGTAGCAGTACTCACTGAATCATCTTCAAAATTGAGAGTGCCATAGAATATTTCATAGTATACTGGATCAACACCAGCACTTTGTCCTGTTTTAGATCTTGAAGTTTCTTCAGTTATGTAATGGTTCCATTCAACCAACACAGCAGTAGAAGCAGCAATAATGGTATTATTGAATGTAATGTCTGAATCCCAACCATTTTCACATATAGTCTGAAGTATGAGAACAATATAATACTTGTTCATAATAATATCTAGCATCCTTATTACTAGTTGGGATTAAACATCAGTGATCAATACAGAGATGATAGATACATACAATTATGGTAATCAAAACAAAATACCACTATATATATAGTACTAGTATTACTCAATTCTGCAACATAAGTGATATTTCACTAAACATGTACCTTAGCTTGTTAACTATATTATCTTCACTTCATTAACCCTAGATTTCCATTTTTTAGTTTCCCAAACGTTTGTGTGAATTATATTAGATATTTGCAAAGTAGTAGGTAGGGTCTACTATACAAATGTAGTGGGACTATATATATCAGAACTAATCTGATTGGTTGATCAAATTAGAGAGTCAATAAAGTAATTACATATACATCTCCTGAAATGCAGCAATCTGATTGGTCAATTCAATCATCATATTATTATAGCATGTTTAATGACTACTAAAATAGCATGAGTAAATAACAAAAAACTAATTGATAAGAATCAAATGTCCATGATAAGTATCAGTCAATACCAATACTGAAAGTATCAGTCAATAATTTAACATGTGATATATCCCGATACGGCAAAACATCACAAAGTAAAACCACAGGTTTATAAATCAGATATAGCACCCTGTGGTCAGATATAAAACCTGCTGTCGACACAGACAACAAGAAAACAACACTTACCTTCTCCAAAGTGAAGACAGAAAGGTAAGAGAAGCAACAGACCTCAACAGAACCTTTGTATTTTGGGAAATATATTAATTATAACATGCCTACTCCTGCTATATCAAATTTCTAATCACCTCACCCTCATACCTACAGTCCTCATGCTCAGTGAATATGATATAGGCATGTAATGACATATTATTATTAATTTGTTTTCATCCTTAGTGGGTAGATGTACATAATTTGAATCCATACTAGCAATGCAGCCAAACTGTGGAGGATGTGTTATCATATACACATTGAAATAATTAATTATTAACAACGTTTGTGTATGGAGCCATCAATGTTATCCTACATGAGAAAGTGTCTGTTAACAACACTGAGACTCTGTCAATGTTGAGACATTGTTTAATATTAATCGATAGGAAATGTAATTAAAGATGGGAGAATTTTGATATCTATACAAGTACTATATACACTACACATGGATGATAATAGAGTGAGGGAGTATCTCTTCATAAGAAGAGACTATAGAGCTATAGAAATATCACTTACAAAATGTAAATACAACACTAGCTGTTTGGGACTTTTGCAATGTTTTTAATCATAAAAAAAGTGACTTAATTATTCCAAACTGTCCTTACATGTTTGATTTTTATCGAAAATGTTTTTAATAATATAATACACATCTAAAGTATTATTTAACAATTATATCACAATGGTAACAATGAATATTTTTTCACTGGTATATTGATCAAAACCATATCAATGCAAGTCCTAATTTGTAGTCTTAAACGAAAGTGTACACTTTATAGTGACCTGCAACTTATTCTTTATAGTGACACTGTAAACATTTACTTCAACTATATGTATTACCATTGTGAAATATAATTATAATTATGTATTAGTTAGAGTACACCTCTAACTGGGTTGAGGCAAGCTGAAGCCAGTTAGAATACAGTATTGGCCAAAGAGTATGTTATTCTCTAATTGATGATAATGGAACTCAAGTGGCTAGGAATTAATTCATTGCCTAGTGATATGGCTTAAAATAACATTTTTAAAAGTGAGGAAACTTTCTTGGGATTCACAATGCTAGTAAAATAATTATATCGATATTATAATTATATATGCTAGTGTTGTTTTAGTTATTTATCGCTATAACTAAAACCTCTTTTAGTAAGGTATTGTGACTTTTAGTTAACTGAACCATAACTAAATTACATGCAGGTACAACTAACTATTTAAATGAAAATTGGCCAATATTGGGCACTTTTAGTTAGTTAACTAAAACTAAACCTAATATCATTATTTTAGTTAATAACAAAACTATAACTAAAAGTGGTCAGTACTGTCATACTAACATATATATATATATATATATACTCAGTATATATATATATATATATATATATATATATATATATATATATGACAGTATAAATAATATGTTCCACATCATTAGTCTAATTGAGGTAAACCTTACATACACTGATAGTAGTTGATTATGGTACTGTCAGTGATGATCATGAACACTAGAGTTACCCCTACCATATCAAGAGTATTCCTTTCTGTGGGACACTCCAGTCCACTGACTTCTACTGTATGAAGTAACACCAGAAGCAGAGACAGTACATACACTCCTCCTGTTGTCATATCTTGAAACCACTAAGATTGATAGTGTAGTTATTATACGTACTATATAGAGATAAACTGGTTTCTGGGAAAATATGTGAAGATTATATATATACACATATATATATATATATTAGTTGTTTGTATATCAACAACTTTTATGTATTCAGAGGGCATTTTATGATTTCATTTGTAGGACCATGTGTTGCAATGTGTTTAGACTAGTATTAAATCATCACAGTAATGTTGTGTGTATGGATGGTTCTTCGTATGGCTATGCCAGGATGCATAGTAAACTACCAAATTGTCTATGTGTTGAGACTAGTATTAAATCATCATAGTAATGTTGTGTGTATGGATGGTTCTTCGTATGGCTATGCCAGGATGCATAGTAAACTACCAAATTGTCTATGTGTTGAGACTGGTATATATTAAATCATCACAGTAATGTTGTGTGTATGGATGGTTCTTCATATGGCTATGCCAGGATGCATAGTAAACTACCAAATTGTCTATGTGTTGAGACTAGTATTAAATCATCACAGTAATGTTGTGTGTATGGATGGTTCTTCGTATGGCTATGCCAGGATGCATAGTAAGCTACCAAATTGTCTATGTGTTGAGACTGGTATATATTAAATCATCACAGTAATGTTGTGTGTATGGCTCTTCGTATAGCTATGTATAAAGAATAGTGAACAGTGTTTTCTTTCAGTTAACTATAGAACATAATTATATAAAATTACAACTCAAAAGCATTGTGAATGCATTGTGAATTTTAGTTTACTAAGCAGCTATAATTAAATTATAGATCTACTGCAATAACTATAACTAAAACTAACCTCTTTTAGAAAAGTATTGTGACTTTAGTTGACTAAACTATAGCTAAATTATACGTTTACTGTAATAACTATAACTAAAACCTTGTATAACTAAAACCAGGCATACTATAACTATAACTAAAAGTGCATGGTCGCTATAAGTCACACTAAAACAACACTAATACATACATATGTACATACACACAAACCGATTTATGTGATAGTACTGAAAACTTGATTTATGGAATGTCATGGCAATATTTAGATTTGATTATCATTGGAAATTCTAACCAGAATTATCACAATATTGTCTATACCTCATGCAATGTAATATCTCTTCCAAGCATTTTTTTACTAATATTTTGTTCATTTATCACTCATTGCAGAAGCCACATTTAAAATTCTTTCGCACAGCTCAATTAATCTCTTGCACTGTTCTAATATTCAAAACACAAATAACTCACTAAATATACAAAATAAGTGTTAGCTTTTGAAATAATGTATTGTGTTATTATAATAATGATTAATAGTAGGCATGAACATCATCAGTGTTACTGCTTTCATGAGAAACAGATTCATGACCTGGTTTATAATAGCTATCAGATGATTCCAACTCACTAACCGGTTTGTGAGTGCTTGAGGTAACAAGCTCAGAACTTGGGCTGGGGTCTTCGTTCATGAAAGTAGAAACAGGTAATCGTATTGTGTGTGTGTATGTATGTTTGTCATCCATGTTCAGTGGATGAAGAGAAGTATAATTTGGATTTGCATCCCTGGACCCTGTATAGGAAGAGTACATATGCCTTTCTATGGAAGCAGGATTCAATGATGAATACACATTTGTTTCTTCAGTTGGTTGAGAGTTTTCTGGTTCCCTTGCAATAGTATCGTTAATAGATGATGGTTCTTCATATTTCTGTACAAAAGTATTTGAAATCAGGTTTGCATGATATTCTAAAGTTGATGGAGTTTCATAGAGAGGAACTCCCTCATGATGTACATATGTAACTGTGTTGCAATAACTATCATCTTTGTCATTTTTCTTTCTCCTGTAAATGTATAATATAATAGTCATGTTATCAGAAATATAAAATGTAGTTTGTTAACTATATCTAAAACTGTAACTAATTACAAGACTATTGTAATAACTATAACTAAAACCTCTTTCAGTAAGGTATTGTGACTTTTAGTTAACTGAACTAAATTACAAACAAGTCTATTGTAATAACTATAACTAAAACCTCTTTTAGTAAGGTATTGTGACTTTTAGTTAACTAAACTATAACTAAATTACAAGTCTATTGTAATAACTATAACTAAAACCTTTTAGTAAGGTATTGTGACTTTTAGTTAACTGAACTAAATTACAAGTCTACTGCAATAACTATAACTAAAACCTCTTTTGGTAAGGTATTGTGACTTTTAGTTAACTGAACTAAATTACAAGTCTACTGCAATAACTATAACTAAAACCTCTTTTAGTAAGGTATTACTTAATCTTAAATTCAAACCCTAAACACAGAAAGCTTAACAATATACAGTAGAACCTCTGTTAAAGGACACTCTGAAGTAAAGACACCTCCTTACTAAGGACATCATCTTTATCCCGATACAATACATTTGCGTATTAAACCTCTATTTAAAGGACACTTCCACTAGTCCCAAGGTGTCCTTTATAAAGAGGTTCCATTGTAGTTCTAATATGGTTCAGATTATAATTTAGATTATACACTATAATTACGGTATAGACAAAGGCCTGAGGGCCAGAGTGTTCTAACTGAAATATTGGGTATATTCCACTTTGATTTTTTCTTTTTTCTCTGTTCCTAAACGTTTGAGTTGGTGTTAACATGGTATAGTACTATTTTGTGAGTAAAACCACTCGGGGTCTCATACCTTCAAATAATGTATATATAAAAAATTATAGTTACATACAATAATATATATAAAATTATATATGTAATCGAAGAAGCAGTGCAGCTGAGTGGTTTATAATTATGATGAAAGACTAATCAATGATAGGAACCACATTAATAAACAATACAATGACAGTTAGTCAGTCAGTCAGTCAGTCAGTCAGTCAGTCAGTCTGGGGGGCTGAATGACTTCCAGACTATATATTTGTCAATTATATATATATATATATAATTATTAAAAGTACAATTACTTACTGTATTTGCTTAATACAAAGTATCACAATGATCACTATAATGACACCAATCAGACACACTATTATGAATACAAGTGCTCCTGATATTCCACTAACTAGTGCTATGTCTGTTTGATCTGTAATGTCAACAAAATAATCTATCTGTGGTAATTATGTCTCATTTACCTATGTATGTATGTATGTATGTATGTATGTATGTATGTATGTATGTATGTATGTATGTATGTATGTATGTATGTATGTATGTATGTATGTATGTATGTATGTATGTATGTATGTATGTATGTATGTATGTATGTATGTATGTATGTATGTATGTATGTATGTATGTATGTATGTATGTATGTATGTATGTATGTATGTATGTATGTATGTATGTATATATATATGTATGTATGTATATATGTATGTATGTATGTATGTACATGTATGTATGTATGTATGTATGTATGTATGTATGTATGTATGTATGTATGTATGTATGTATGTATGTATGTATGTATGTATGTATGTATGTATGTATGTATGTATGTATATATATATGTATGTATGTATATATGTATGTATGTATGTATGTACATGTATGTATGTATGTATGTATGTATGTATGTATGTATGTATGTATGTATGTATGTATGTATATATATATGTATGTATGTATATATGTATGTATGTATGTATGTATATATATATGTATGTATGTATATATGTATGTATGTATGTATGTACATGTATGTATGTATGTATGTATGTATGTATGTATGTATGTATGTATGTATGTATGTATGTATGTATGTATGTATATATATATGTATGTATGTATATATGTATGTATGTATGTATGTATATATATATGTATGTATGTATATATGTATGTATGTATGTATGTACATGTATGTATGTATGTATGTATGTATGTATGTATGTATGTATGTATGTATGTATGTATGTATGTATATATATATGTATGTATGTATATATGTATGTATGTATGTATGTACATGTATGTATGTATGTATGTATGTATGTATGTATGTATGTATGTATGTATGTATGTATGTATGTATGTATATATATATGTATGTATGTATATATGTATGTATGTATGTACGTACATGTATGTATGTACGTACAAGGGCGTAACTAGCAGTAGGCTAGGGTAGGCATTAGTCTACCCTGAGATTTTGAACTTATTTCTTAATCACTTTTTAAAATATTGTATATAATAATATTTATATGCTTACAGGATAAATAATAATGATAATTATGTTAGAAATATAATTGTTGTCCCGACAACTTTTGATTCTTTGCGATCACTTCTAGCGCCACCATATTAAACAAATTTGTTCAAATGTTATAGTATTATTAATTGACCACACCCTTAATGAATAGAAATCAATTAGCTAAAGTTTTCTGTGCGCTATGCTTGCCATTTTCTTTAAGCCTACCCTATTTTTTCTTCCCGGGTATGCCCATGTGTACGTACACACGTACATATGTACATACGTGTGTAAGTACATACATATGTGTATGTGTGTGTCAAATGTTATATATATATTATTATATCAGTACATTCGACCTCATTCTTCATTACATGTTTATTCTTACGTTGTTTTTCTCTCCTAGTATACATTATTGCTTCACTCTCTTCACTGCTTCCAATGGCATTAACAGCAACAAGAGTAATAGTATATTCAACATCTAGCTCAAGATAGCTAGCTGTTGATAGATCAGTTGATGTAGAAGTTGCAACCAAGTCTTGTGTCTCTGGTATGACATCATCAACACCACTATTAGAATATTACATACAGTTATATACATGTACATGTACATGCATACAGTACCTGACTTTATTAAGTTTACATACTATGATGGGAGCTACACTTTTATAAGGTAATAGTCAACTGTACTTCTAACTTAGTACATACAATACCTGACTTTATTAAGTATACATACTATGATGGGAGCTACACTTTAATAAGGTGATAGTCACATTTTTACTTACCTTTCAACATATCTTAATATATATCTACTTATACTAGCTCCATTGTCATCAGGTTTAGTCCATCTCAATACTCCATCACTAGTGAGTGTGATATTAGGAGCATCAGGTACTCCATCTATGAATAAGATGCCATGATTATTCAGAGAGAAACAGAGAGTGACAAGTAACAGACAGACAGACAGACTGACAGATTACATGTAGAATAAATTGATGTTATGATTTAGTGCTCCCGTGATATAGACATTTGTCATGTCATGTCACTTTATGTCATAATATGATATATGTCATGACACAGACATGAGACAGACAGATAGACAAACAGATAGAGAGAGACAGATAACTCACCAGCAGTTAAGAAATTAGTAGATGGACTGATGTCAGAGATAACAGGTAATATATATTCATTGAAACTGTAATTCTTGTATGTACCACTGGTAAATAGTGTATAGTTTGTATTAGTATCTAGTCCAGTGAAATTAAATTCAAGAGTGATTGGTAATGAAAGTATATCATATGGTAGAGTGTCACTGGATTGCATTGTGTCTGGTCTGCCATATTGCTGTTGATAAGAAATGAATAGATGGATGGCCAGATGAATGAATGGATGGATGGATGTCCACATGGATGAATGGATAGATGAATGAATGAATGGGTGGCCAGATGAATGAATGGATGGATAAATGGATAGGTGAATGGAAGAGTGTACATGACTACACTTGATGGATAGAAAGATGGATAGATAGATAGTCTTACCTGAATAAACATTCCAACAATGGTAAGAACAGAGTCATTCTGGTTTAGTGTTACCATAGCAACAACAGAAGTATTTCTCAATTCTCCTTCTTTCAAAACAGGACGAGGAGGAAGGGAAAATGTTGAATTGATAACAGTACTCAGGGTAGTAGAATTGAGAACCCCATTATTAACCAAGATCCCTAATTCATACGAGGTTTCAGGAGACAATCTGTTGTATGTAAAATTTGTGTTCACAACTCTGGACAACGAAATGTTATCTTGAAATGTGAAGTATGCTTGGTTCTCTACAGGACCCCTGAGATTAGATTCTATTAAAGGGTCCCAGTATGTGAAAATATGTCTTGGACCAAATGTGACTGCCATGACTTCACCAAGTTGTGACGGCACTATAGATATGTGAATAGATGAAAGTGAATGGATGAATAGAAGGACCGATGGATGGATGAAAGGACAGATGGATGGATGAATGAATACACCTATTGTTGTATATTAACAAAGACAGCGAGAGCTAAAGACTGAAAATTATATATTGTGAACAAACTCACCTCCTTCCAATGTTCTAAACTCTTTTTCTACTCCAAATAATGTATCTTCTGCAGTGCGTGTAGTAAATTGATTTGTGGCCTCTACTTCAATATCATACACAGTGTATGGATCCAAATCATATATTACTATCATTGGCTCAAATACAGTCTGAAATATATCATTAGAAATTTAAAGTGATAAATAGGGATTAATGGATGGATAAATGGATAGATGGATGGATTTAAAAATGGATAAATGATAACCCACACAGACCTTAATGGTAAGTTCATCCGTGTTTAATTCAGTCCTAACCCGATATGTAAAACGCAAGAAAGAAAACACAACATCATCACATATTGTAGGTAATGTGGGCACATCCCATCGTATTGACAGGGTAGTGTTGGTTTTGTCAACAAGCATAGGTACTGGACGATCACTATTTTCACTTAAATCAGGAGATAAACAGATACTACTCTCTGATGCTATGGCCACCCCGGACATCTCCACAAAGTGTATATCTACAATGAAGATTGATAATGCAGCATCCTTTTGTCATAATACCATCAGACAGACAAAGATACTTACCACCAGAATTAGGAAAGGGTTGTGTTCCTGGACTTGTACTCAACAATACACCCATGTTATCAGGGACTGAGAATAATAACACTGTAGTTCTGTCTGTCCGTGTTACGTAATAAACAGTGGGTGTGATACTATTACTCCAGTAAATATTATCCTCATCAAGAGCTAGATAATCTGCCAGAAGACCTTTAAGACAAAAGGGGGAGTGGTTATTTTATTAGTTAATTAAGGGGCATGAATTTTAATTATATTATCATTAATATGAGATCATGTGATTAATGACCAACAATCTTTTTACTAACACGATTATCATATAATTATCCTTCATTACATAATGTATAGCTTATGACATTAAACTATACACTATAGTACATGTAAGTTATGGAGTTACAGTATAATCATGTATTAACCTTGTGATATTAAACTATATACTATAGTACATATCAGTTATGGAGTTACAGTATAATCATGTATTAATCTTATGATATTAAACTATACACTATAGTACATATAAGTTATGGAGTTACAGTATAATCATGTATTAACCTTATGATATTAATGTGATTAAACTATATACTATATGGTATCAAGTTAATTAATTATTCATTATTTCAACACATCCATTAAATTAAGACATGCCCCTAAATTATTTTTCATTTTCTTACCTACATCTTCATCATCATTACCCGAACCAAATGTCACTTCACTACGATCCACTTCGACTCTACACATGATGACACCAAGTGATGTCACATTACATGATATGATGTCACCAGACATTCTATCACACAACCATATACGATCTGTTGTTGACTCTAACACTAATGCTGAGGTAATTTCTAACATGTCTGTGTTGACATTTCTTTTCCTACTACCACCTGCTGATATTAGTGGAGTGACAGAGTTGTCACGCAGGTTTAACCTGTTTAACAGGCTTTGTCCAGTTCTGTTTGAGTACTGAGTCCAATCAATGTATCTGAATTGGAATCACTATACATGTATGTAAATGTACATACTATATGTACATGTACACCATTATATGTACATGTACACAGTACACACTATATATACATGTACATGTACCCACTACATGTATATGTAAATGTACACCACTATATATGTACACACTATATGTACATGTACATATACACACTGTATGTACATGTACTCACTATATGTACACACTGTATGTACCTATAGATCAATACACTCACCATAGGTACATGTACATCAATATACCCAGTACATATGTACATCCACTATATGTACATGTATATGTACATGTACCTACTATATACACATGTAGATCAATATACACACTATATACACATGTACATGTATATGTACAATCACTATATGTACACATGCACACCCGCTATACAACATGTACATGTACATGTACATATTATGTCCATTATATGTGTATGTACTCACCCTCTGAATGGATTAACTATAATAGACACTTGTACATCAGAATCTAATACCTCACTACCACTATATACAGAAATTAGTTGCGGATCAAGTTCAAAGACACTCCATATCTCAACATGTCCATTTAAATTATTACGAAATATAATGTATAGGTTTTGAGCAATCCAGTCAAATGAGAACCCAAGAGGTGTGAGGTCATCAGGTAGAGATATTAGTTGCTATATAAGATATATAAGATTATGTATAGTATATTAATTAATTCAATTTATAATTCATAGTTGACTGGCCAGTCTGGTTTGTCAGTTTGTCCATGTGTCTGTTAAAAGATCTATTTGTCTATATTTTTAATGCCTAGTTGCATGTACATGTATGTATGTATGTCTGGAGAAAAGATACTACCTGGAATACTAGGGCATAGCTGTATCAACTAAGTCACTGCATAGTATTATATAACTCCCAGGCTAGTATTGAAACTTATATATACTGAGTGATTATATTCCTCACTACCTGGAGTCCAAAATACAGTACCTAATATTATTAACTATCACTGTACTTCCATTGACTATATACAGTATACTGTGTGAATGAAGTACACTGTACTTTGAATGTACTACACAGTATTACACCTTAGTACTATGCTGTATCTTACATTATTAAGTTTTATTTAATAAATAATTACCTCTGGGTTCAGATTAGCATCCAGTGATCTCCTGTATACATATTTATCATTAGTATTGTAATAAAATATTGTTCTATTTTTTGTGTTAATAGCAACAGGTGGTGTGACATCACTCAATGAGGTATTAGTATTCATTCCTTGGACTCTACCTCCTTCAGGAGAGGAAATGAGAACCTCCACAGGAGGACGAGATACTAGAGATAGAAAAACAATAATTATAGATGTTCTATCAATCTATTCATCCATCCATAGGTCCATCTATCTGTCTATACATCTGTCTGTCCATCTATCTGTCTATTTATCCATCTATCTATCTGTCTATCCATCTATCTATAAGTCTATCCATCTATCTAGCTATCTGTCCATCTACCTATCTTTTTATCCATCTGTCTATTCTATTTCTTGTGTAATCTATAATTATATCAAATTCATCCAATTACCGTTTGTGAAAAATACCACAGTGTCAGAAGGGTCTCCTTCACCAGCTGAGTTATATGCTGTAACCTACACATGAAAATAAATACATACATATCATTAATTAATTATACATACATACGCATAGCATAACAATATACACAGACACTCACACAGACACACACAGACACACACACAGACACACACACAGACACACACACGCACACACACACACACACACACACACACATCATATATACATTTACATACAGTAACTGAATATTCTCTATCTGGTCGTAGTGGATAATAAATGTGTCGGAAACGTCCTGATAAAACTACAGAGAATTCAGTTGAGTCACCATCAACTAAAAATGGCGGACCATTCCAGAATACATTATCAAAATCAGGATTCTGTAAGATGAAAAATATTATTAGAAATTAGTACATTTACATTGTAGTAGTTAACTAAACTAAAGGTCATTCCTGTTCACATTGACCTTAAAAAAAATATTTCTAACTTTAGTTTGGAATGACCAACAATCTTTTTACCTGGACCATTTTCGTATAATTATCCTTCTCGTTCCTTTTTGTGATGTCAAATTTTAATCCATTGTTTCATTATTGAGTTACAGTATAATCATGTATTAACCTTATGACATTAAACTATATACTATCTATAGTCATCCTAATTTTGAGGTCATCATGAATGTGAACAGACTTTAAAACCCATTTTAATAACATACCAACTCTAACATGTCACATCCACTCCCTAACCTCTCACCACACCCACTCCCTAACCTCTCACCACATCCACTCCCTAACATCTCACCACACCCACTCCCTAACCTCTCACCACACCCACTCCCTAACCTCTCACCACATCCACTCCCTAACCTCTACCTCACCCACTCCCTAACCTCTCACCACACCCACTCCCTAACCTCTCACCACATCCACTCCCTAACATCTCACCACACCCACTCCCTAACCTCTCACCACACCCACTCCCTAACCTCTCACCACATCCACTCCCTAACCTCTACCTCACCCACTCCCTAACGTCTCACCACATCCACTCCCTAACCTCTCACCACACCCACTCCCTAACCTCTCACCACATCCACTCCCTAACATCTCACCACACCCACTCCCTAACCTCTCACCACACCCACTCCCTAACCTCTCACCACATCCACTCCCTATACACCTTGCTGCATCAATCAACTCACATTAAACACATTCCCAGCAGTGATAAATTCATTATCAATCACATCTCGTACTTTCACAGAGTATACTTCAACTACACCTCCTGCATCAAAAAGTGACAGACCATCCCAAATTATTTGAGCAGATACTATTGAAGTATCATTTCTGATTGGGAAGTAAATGTACACACGAACATTTTGTACTTTAGAGGGTACTGTGATAAGGAATAGGAGAAAGAGAAAGGGAGGAGGAGGAGGAGGGGAGGAAGACGAGGAAGAAGAGGAGGAGAAGGAGGAGGAGGAGGAGGAGGAAAAAGAGGAAGGTAGGAGGAAGAGGAGGATGAAAGAAAGGAGGAGGAGGGGGAAGAGGAGATATCAGAAAGGGAATTACACAAATTACAAATTATCAGCAGTTAGACCATCTGTAGATATATGAAAATAGTAATGGAGTATTGTATGCATTTGTCTGTTTGTTGGTCTGTCATTATGAATAGAGTCATAAGTATACACATATATACATGTACATACATGTAGTTATGCTAAGAGTGTTTGATGTTTTGAAGCTCGAGCCAATTTGGCTCAACAATAGTTAGTGTGTGTGCACATCTTGAGCTAATTAACAAAGATTTAATGATGTTAGTGACAATATAATCTAATTCACTGTGCCATCTGACCCAAAGAGAGAACTGTACAGTGCCAAATAAAAATCTCTTTAGGCCAATGGTGCACCATATGAGCTTATCAAAAACACTGGACTCCACCCACCTGGCAATGGCTGGGTATCAATTAGAATCACAGATAAATCTCTGAACTGTACAGGATTGGGAAGTGGATTCGGTTTTATTTCAACAGTACCCATAGCTAGGACGTATTCACTCCCAATATTAGCAAACTCAGCTGTTATAAAACTGATACTCAACGATGAAAATTGAGCTATGAATAATGTATTGGCAGCATAAGACATTGATATAGCACCATCTTGAAAATTAGATTTCTGTATACTCCTCTCGAAACTAGAAGAGAAAAGGAGAAATGGGGCATTAATTAGATAAAGAAAACTATTTTTGAATGAATTGAATACAACAATAAATATATATATATATATATATATATATATATATATATATATATATTATATATATATAAATGAAGAACTATTAGTAGTAACACAACTATTATTAGTTTTACTATAATTATATTATTGTTGCTATTGTTAGCAACACACTTACTATTATCAATAACACAACTATAATTATGCTATTGTTACTATTATTAGTAACACAAATATAATTACACTATTGTTACTATTATTAGTAGCACAACTATAATTATATTATTGTTGCTATTATTAGTAACACAAATATAATTATATTATTGTTGCTATCATTAGTAACACAAATATAATTACACTTTGTTACTATTATTAGTAACACAACTATAATTACACTATTGTTGCTATTATTAGTAACACACTTACTATTATCAATAACACAACTATAATTATACAATTGTTACTATTATTAGTAACACAATTATAATTATACCATTGTTACTATTATTAGTAACACAACTATTATTATACTATTGTTACTATTGTAACACAAATATAACTATGCTATTGTTACTATTATTAGTAACACAAATATAACTATGCTATTGTTACTATTATTAGTAACACAAATATAATTATACTATTGTTACTATTATTAGTAACACAAATATAATTACACTATTGTTACTATTATTAGTAACACAAATATAACTATGCTATTGTTACTATTATTAGTAACACAAATATAATTACACTTTTGTTACTATTATTAGTAACACAAATATAATTACACTATTGTTACTATTATTAGTAACACAAATATAATTACACTATTGTTACTATTATTAGTAACACACTATTATTAAATTAATAATTCTAGTTATTGCCTACCTTTCTTCACAGCCATTGATAGTATATTCTACAGTACCCAGTATGACATCATCAACTGTTAAAATGATATAGAATAATCTACTATTAATGGGATCAACAGTAAGGGAATGAAGTTCATTTTCAAGATTATCAACACATATGTATGATATAAGACCATTGAGTGTTTTAGCCTTGATTTTTGAGTCAGTAATCCAGAACAGAACTCTGTGATGTTAGAATGATAAATAGATGGATAGAATAATGGATAGATGAATGAATAAATGGATGAATGAATGGATGGATGGATGGATGGATGAATGAATGGACGGATGAATGAATGAATAGATGCATGAATGGATGGATGCATGAATGAATGAGTGAATGAATGAATGAATGAATGAACAAATGAATGAATGAATGAATGAATGAATAGATGCATGAATGAATGAATGGATGGTTACATGTAGATGCAAGAATGATTTCATGGATGAATGAATAAATCAATGAATTGATAAATAGAGTTGTAAATGAATGAATGTATGGATAAATAAATATACGTACATGTAGATGAATGTTGATATACAGACACACACAGTACTCACCCATTAATTGAATCTAAAGCCATATCAATAATATTAACACTCTCTGTTTGAAATAACTCTATGGAGTCACTCTGACTTGACGTTATATTAGAAGTAGGGACTCTAACAATATCTCTGAAAGACTACGAAACAAGAGAAATAAGAATCACATTTAGAATAATTACATGTACATGTACATGTATGTGTAATCTTACTGTATTCATGCTCAATAAACATTCATTTATAAGCAATGGAGAAAAACATATCCCTATGATTGCTCTATTATTTATGATTACAATGGTGTCATTATTTTATCATAGCTGACTTTCTCATGCCTGAAATTAAAGTATCTAGCCACACCCACCTCTTCTACCCAATACAGTCTTCTGGATATCCAATCAAGTTGAAGAAACCTGGGATTAGATCTAGAATTGAGTATATTTTCCACTGTATCTTGCTTCCCTAGTACAAGTGTTCCTGTATCTATTGCTATGTAGTAAAGATCTAAATGAGCATTATATGCTATACCTACAATGAAAAGAGGTTTTATTAAGATCAGGGATCACATGTATGTCACATGACACTCACTAATGGAACGATCAGTTCCACTCATTTGAAAATAGAAAGGGTTTTCTCCTCTTACATCTGATGATATAATACCATCAATTGTTGCTATTAGTAGCTGTGGATCACCATCTAAAAATAGAAACATATGATGTATGTGTACATGGATGTGTTTGTGTGTACATGTACATGTATGTGCATGAGTATATGGGAGTGTAAGTGTACATGTGTATGTGTGTGTGTACATATGTATGTACATGTACATGTACATGGATGCGTGTGTACAAGTACATGAGTGTACATTTATATGTATTGTGTACATTTTCTACATGTACATGTACAATGTATTGCATGTGTATGTGTGTATGTACATGTGTATGTATATGTACATATAAATATTATACCAGTTCCATAAGTACTAAACACATAGGTCTCTGCAGTAGTTTTAGACCCTCCAGGTCCTGTGGCAGTGACGATAAACTGATACACTGTGCCAGGAGTGAGAGATGTGAGGGTTAAAGAAGTGGAATATGTTGATGAAGAATTCTCAAAGTCAGAAAAGTTAAATGGCTTGTAGATCACAGTATATTCCCAATTGTTGAAGGCATCAACTCCTAATGAATTGTAAATGTACACAGATGTACATGTACATATACATGTACATGTATATGTACATGTATATGTACATATACATGTACATGTATATGTACATGTATATGTACATAATATCTTTGTATAAATGTACATGTACATGTACATGTAGTCATGCATGTACACGTATATAAATTATGTATATGTTTGTATGTGTACATGCATAATTATGTAGAGTAAATATATTTACACAACTGTACATGTACATACATGTATACATAACAAATAGACATACCGAATATGTCTCCAGGGTATTGAGGAACTGACCATTGAATAGATGTACATGTACTTGTGTTTGATGCTAAGACTTGTATGTTAGTTGGTGGAGTGGGGGGAACTGTGTGTGTGTGTGTGTGTGTGTGTATGTGTGTGTGTGTGAGTGTGTGTGTGTGTGTGTGTGTGTGTGTGTGTGTGTGTGTGTGTGTATGTGTAGTACGTAATATATAGGTGCATTGCGTTAAAGTTGACTTCATATTATGTAGTGAGTGCATAAAATCGACTTTTATTGACCCTCCCAAGTATTATATATTAAAATGCATAATGCAATGTCATGTGTGTTATACATGTATGTACATGTATGTAGATGTATGTATGAGTGTCAATTTGTGAACTTCAGAGTCCAGGAATGTGCAATTAATAATTTAATCAATCATGTGACACTTTGCTATAATCTGATTGGTCATACCGCACTAGTAGGTAATACATCTACAATTATACATGTATTGTAAAGTGATAGCAGAAAACATCTTAACATCAGTAAACTCTTAATTATACACATATGATTACATAGTACATACTGTACAGTACTTTGCTAAAAAGCTGACTTAAAATATTAACCACATCCACAGCCAATGTGGTATGTATGAATGTGTTAATTTTTCTTATTCTCTAAATCTCACCTGGTAGAGGTTGAAATGTGGATCGAAATATTCTCAAATCACCAACTGTATCATCTGCTTCAGGTAGTGTAATACCTTGTAGATTGGTATTAGTTTCAGCATTACGAAATACAATCACATTAGAAACTCCAACCATTGATACTACACCATATGATGTTAAAATACTTGTCAATGAGAAAGGATAAGTCGTAGAACCACGCATATCACCATCTAATCCTTCCAAAATCACCTGAGTGCCACTGGATATTAAACGCTGTGAATCAGCTAAATCTAGATTAAATGCAGTTATGAATGGGTCATTTTGAAGGATGGCTGATGCTGTGAGATTAGTTGAAGAATCAGCTTCCATTACAGATCCGAGAGGGATTTGTGCTAAATGAGAATTAATAAGAACCCAGTAGAAATACCTACAATATAAGAAAATATTTAGTTAAATATCTCATAAACACATACAGACAGACAGACACACACACACACACACCCATGAATAGGATCCACAGTTAAACTGTCTAGTTGTCCATTAACAGGTATTCCAAGTGTATTAATATCTCCACCATCTAGTGACCCAGAGTACAGCTGGAAAATGCAAAATAATAATAGTAGTATGAAGAAATTGACTAGCAGTGCTCCAATTTCAAAAACTATTTCAAAATTGAAGCACTGCTAATAGTGACATTGGAATCTAGCTAACAGATCCTTAATTAACTATTGACTCTACTAACCTGAGACTGGTTCCCATCATACTGTACCCAGTATAATAAATCATTAATCCAATCCACAGTAATAGCCCCCAGACCATCTCCAAGTTGTGAGAAGATGACTTCAGTATTGGTGTGTGTTAGAGTAAAAGTACTTGACTCTTCCATCAGTGATATATTAACACTATATCGTACTATTGTACTGTCATTAAGAGTGACATAAATCTCACTACGATTGTAATGATAATCAATACCTGAGTAAGAGAAAGAGAACAGTCAGATCACTAAGAGACTATATACACACACTTTAAAAATACAGTGGAACTGCTATGACCTTGTGTTTAATTATATCAATGTTTTAATTTTTTATGGCATGCAGGGCCATCTCTGTGATTGCTTTTATATTTTTGCATTGTGAGTTATGATCCAGCCAAACCTATGATATATATTTGTTATACATGCACATGTACTTAGTAAAGTCTAGGGTTAATTGTTTAATGGGGGTAGCATGAAAGGTAATTGTAATAACTAACACATGTAGCATTTCACGCTGTACTTAGACCCTATGTAATGGTGAATTAACTGAGAGAGGATTAGCCAGCCATGTTTCTCACTTTATGTATATTTCATACATACAAATATAATTATGACATATACCTAATACAGTAGAATTAGTTGAGAGTAGAGTCTGCTTAGTTGTCTCTAATATATTAGATTGTATTACATTCTCTTCATTAACACTAAAATACAATATTTGATTTGGATCACTGACTAATAGAATTCCAGGATCAGCTGAGAGGATGAGAAGAGAGAAATATGATTTGAATAAAAAGATGTTGAGAAAGAGAAAAGGAAAAAGGAAGAGGAAGAAACGAAGAGGAAGAGGAGGAGGAAGAGGAAGAGAAGGGCATACATGTATTATGTTTTTGTAAATATCTAAAACTTACTACTGAATGTGTCTGTTGTAACGAAGGCTTGTTCAGATGGGATTCCAATTCCATGTTCATTTATAGCATATACTACAATCACATAAGTTGTATTAGCAGTAATACCACTGTTAACAGTAAATGTACGATCATCAGATTCTCTGGATACATTTGTTGTCAACCCATCCACTAAACGACCAAACGACACAATGTATCCAGTTATTCCACCATTTGTAATCGAAGGTTCTCCCCACATTATAACGAATGATTGAGGAGCTGAAGAGCTGCCCTGCACTTCACGAGGAGGGCCAGGAGGTTCTAAATAGATCAAAAACAGAATTATAAGATTTCAGACAGACAGACAGGACACACAAACAAATAAACAAACAGACAGACAGAGAGACATACAGACAAATAGACAGACAGAGAGACATACAGACAAATAGACAGACAGAGAGACATACAGACAGACAGACAGATAGACGGACAGACAGACAGACAAATAAAATGGCATTCACGAATACAAGTAAACTGTTATATCTGAAAATTGATTGGATTTGCTAATTAAAACTAAAACTAAAATGGTTTGTACTGACCTAACTAAAACAACACTAATGTATATACATGTACATGTACATACATGTACATGTAAGTACATGTGTGTACATGTAAGTACATGTACATGTACATGTACATGTACATTCATGTTGTTACCTTTAGCAGTAGCAGTTGTAAAACACTTCAAACAATTGCCACAATCATTTTCAGTACCGTTAGCTAAACACACACGTACTTCATAATCTGAGTCAGGTGATAGATTAGTAATAGTATAGGTCTCATCTGTCAGCTGTCAATAATAAATATTAAATATAATTAACATGTCCTGTGTACATGTACACATGTATATAATTTAACTACATGTATAGTGTACATGATATTATATACATGTACATGTAGTTATATTATAATTATACATGTACATCCAGTTATATTATCCAATCATTAATTAACTTACAATAGGAGATGATATGAATTGTGACCCTGAATCTTGAAGTCTGTGTTGAACAATATAAAATGAATCTGAAGGATAGGGTTCCCATTGTAGAGTAAAATTGTTAGGGAAATCGTCTGAGGCGCCTACTATCATGGAGTTGTAACCAGTTCCCTCATTACACACACTTACACACTGTAGAAATGAAATAAGGGATATTTATGTAGTTGTAGAAATAGAGGAAATACAAAATGAATGAACAACAGTAGTTGATGGGTGAATAAATCAATGGAGGGACGAATGGATAAATGGAACGGATGAAGAATGGATAGATGAATGAATGGATGGATAAAACAGGATGAATGGATGAATAAATGGATGGATAAAACAGGATGAATGGATGAATGAATGAATGGATAAAACAGGATGAATGGATGAATGAATGGACGAATGGATGAATGAATGGATGGATAAAACAGGATGAATGGATGAATAAATGGATGGATAAATGGACAAATGAAGGATGGATAGACGAATGAATATCCAGTGTTTCCCTCGGGATAGATATTAAGGGGTGGAGGAGTGTATCAGTGGTACATGACATTTGGTCAACAATGTTCAATCAGTGTTATTATAAAACAGTGTTTTTCAATAAAGTTTACAATGTGGAGCAACATGGTACCACACTTTGGGGGAAACAATGATATAGTTATAGCAATACTAATATTAATAATTATCACTTCTTTGTCTGAACTACATACAGTGCAAATGTATTTGTATGATTTGCTTCTAAACAACTACTACCAAGTCATAATTTGTACATTTCAGTAGGTGTTACTAACTTACTATGAATTAATAGATATTGGCCACTTTAAAGATTTAGTACTAGCTAAAATAATTTAATGCTAGCTAACATTAACATGCAATGCTAGCATGGTCTGCCACTCACTTGTAGGGTCTGCAAAAACAGAATTGTTAATATAACAAATGTATTGGTTAGTGTATGAAGATATTCCCTTATTTAGTTGACACTGACTGATTGTATTGTAAATTCACAATTTTCAAAGTGTTGGTCAGTTTCAGTTCTGTGTTATCGGTACAAATGTCATTCCTTCTTTATAATTATTATAGATTTTTTAAATAAGGAAATTATAATTTAATTGGTCATACAGGTTGTTATAAATATACTCGTACCAATTATAATAATATATCATGCTTAATATCTCGTATTAGATGCACTATAAGATGATTTAATTAAAATATTTATTCTGCTTCTTTGTATATCTAATAGAAAGTATAAAAATAATTGGAACTACAATTATGATCACATGTATATCACCATGCAGTCATAACAACCTACATGACTACAATTTCCACTACTATTACTAGCAACTGTACTAACCAATAAATTAGTTGTTTTAACAATTTTTTTTGCAGTGTATAAGTATAACATCCGTTGTACCTAAATTACTATGGGATTTTCCATTCTTTATTATGCCATGTACTTTATATACTAGGTGATATAAATCATTATTAAAGGAATAAATTACTACTTCCATAATTATAGCAAGGTAAGAAATCAGTATTTGATTCATATATCTTTGCATGGAGCATATTGTGTATTGTCATGGTTAAAATAGCCCGTTAATTTTAGGTTCATTGAAACCATAATCATACTTGTAGCATTAATATCACTTGTTATGCTATTCTATACTTCACTGCATTTTGATTAGCATATAGCCAGTGTACAAATTCATTACATACTATATAATGTTGTTTTCAAATTGGAATGATAATAATACATCACAGGTCATACCTACACTCTACATATGAATTGGTTATTATAACAGTTACCTCAGTTATATCTTATAAAGAGGCTAGATAATTTTTTAAATTATTTCCAATAATAGGAACATGAAATACGAGGGTAATTAACATTTTGTCTGGCTATATATAATAGCTATATATATATAGAAAAAAGCAATGTTGACTACAGTCATGAATACATATACCAAAATACACCCTACTACCATATAAAGAGGCTGCTATGAAAACTTCAAAAATGAGATTAGTGTTGTTATCCTGTTTTAGTAAGGCATTATGACTTTTAGTTAACTAACTATAACTAAATTACAGGTCTGCAGCAAAAAACTATAACTAACTAAAATGAAAATTGGCCGACAACAGGCACTTTTAGTTAGACAACTAAACTAAATTCCTTTTAGTAAGCCTAAGTTAATTAACTAAAACTATAACTAAAATTTGTCAAACTAGTCATACTATAACTATAACTACAATTAAAGTGGTCATTATTGTCATACTAAAACAACACTAGAGATCTAGATAATATGCATGGAAGGAACAATTTGTTTTTTGAATTATTGGTCACTAGTCATGCATTTATGATTGTACATACCAATATACATCCTACTACCACATGAAGAGATGCATAATTATAGCAACTGAGGTATTCATTTTTACAGTGATATATAAATATACATAATTATTTTTATAGCTAATATTGATATATATATATATATATATATATATATATATATATATATAGATCTATAATACTCCTTACTTGAGCTCTACTTGATCTACAAAGCATTCCACAAAAGTACAAAACAAGGAAAATTCCTCTTCTATCCATCACGCACATCTGCAATATGTAATCTGGTGACTGTACGTATATAGATACTAGTATATAGTTGTCGGGTCCTCACACCCTTTCCTGTCGTTATAATGTAATAACTCCTTGTGCCAATATCATTTTTTATATAATCATAATCATCATGAAAAAAAAACCACGTGACAATGAATGCTATCACTTCAGTTATAGTGTACTACATAATAATATTACTGATTTAAGCTCTCAGATTGCACTAGAAGCAATCTCAGAAAACCCAAATTTAAACTATTCCTGGATGGGCATCCCCCCACCCCCCCCCCCCTATGAGGGCACAGCATTTCTCCCATCAACACAAGCCACATTGCTGTTGCTCTTTGTTTGCTTCTGTGTATCCAAGCTGCAAGGCTAACTGATCTTTTTGTCTCGTTATTTTCAACTACATTATTGTATTTACCATAACAAAACATTGCAGTTTTTCATACATCAGTAGTTGATTTAGGTCAGTCCACTATGGATCTGAGCCAATCAATTACATCTAAGTACCCGGTATAGCTAATCACGTCTTCAAACAAGTAGATATACATGCCGTTTACTCTTGACACAAAATATCACAGTAATCACTATAATCACAGTGATCAGACAAAGTACTATGCACACAAGTGCTTTTACAATTCCAGCAACTCTTGTCGTGTCTGTCAATTGGATCTATTTGAAAATGTATATTTGGATTGTATAGAGTTATAAATAATATTATATCTAACTTTGTATTTATGGTTATAGTACATTATATTTATAATATTTATAATGATAATTATACATAATAATTATATTATTTATGTTAATAAACTATCTCTATTAGATCTATATCTATCTGTGTCCACTATCTATGTAATCTATCCTATCTGTTAAAATCAGTCATTGTACAGTATACATATACCTATTTGTATGTGTGTATGTATGAATGTATGTACACTGCAAAAACAAAATTGTTATTTTATTGGATTTAACAATTAGCTACATAGTTGGTTGTTCAGATTAGTGTGGATATAACTGCTTTGTACTAATTAGTTGAAGCAGTATAATTTTAAGGTGCTGTTTACTCATATTTGATGCCAAATACATATTAGTAACTTTATCACTTAAAGTGATTGTATATTTGGCAGTCCTGGCCAACAAAAGGGTTTAGAAACCTGTCAATACATAATTTTTGTGTACTTGCAATAATCATGTGATAGTGACATCATGCATGTAGGCACAACAACCTGTATGACAAACTTATTTCGTGAAGAGTTCAAACGACATCTGTCTTTCAGTAGACCCTGCATGGTCATTGGTTTGGTAGTTACTTATATTATTGGTTGACTGGATCAGTGTTTCACAAAAGATTTTACTACGACAAAGAAATGAAACTGGAAACTAGAAATGTATGATATTCCTTGCATAAAAAAAGTATACAAATAATCAAAGTCAGGAGAACTGATTTTAAACTGGTTATGTTCGTACATTATATATATTCTGAAGTATTAATGTAATCATATTCAGTTGTTGAAGTTTGACATTCACTTTCAGTGTTATTTATATCATAAGCAGGATTGTCATCTAACTGATACACAGGATTCATATGTATGTTATCAACTCGAACTGGTACTTGTGCCGAGTTAGATTCCTGAGTTTGAAGAGGAGGAGACTCTTGATCATGTGATGTCTCACGATTAGAAATAGTAATTGAGGATTTAGGATAAGATCTATTGAAATATATTTGAAATACACTGAAAAAAATATCAAATGCATAGTTAGTACAGTTACAAAGATGCAAATTATAATTTAATTGGTCAGACATGTTGTTATGACCACACGATACAAGATATATGTACCAGTTTTCAGTCTAATATCTCATATTAGATGCACAAGAAAGGTTTGGAAACCTAATTAAAATATTTATTCTGCTTCCGTGCACACATCTATTCTAGTATATATAAGAACATTGAAATTGCAGTTTTTGGATTATAATTGGTACAAGTAAATATTATGTCACCATGCAGTCATATAAACTGCATGACCAATAAAAATTATAATTTACTATTTCTTGCAACTGTACTAACAAATAAATTAGTACAATATTATTTTAGCAGTGTAAAGAAGTGTGTTCACAAGGGTATTGATAAATAGCTTATTAGTTACATGAACTGTTATAAAATCATGTCATAGAAACAAAACATCAAATTGTAGGGAATACGGTAATCACTATCTATTAATTATGAAAGAAAGATGTGCATCAGTTTACATAGGTTGATACCGTAAGCACTATGAGGTTAGCTAAGGTCCAACAGATAATATTTATGTGTATATAAGTGCATATGTACATACTGTTTCTTCTTGATACAGAGTATCATAGTCATCACTATAATCAGACACACTATTATGAACACAAGTGCTCCTGATACTCCACCAACTAGTGCTATGTCTGTTTGATCTGTAATGTTAGCTAATTTAACAAAATAATCTATCTGTGATAATTGACATACGTATGTATATATGTATGTATGTATGTATGTATATATGTATGTATGTACATATGTATGTATGTATGTATGTATGTATGTATGTATGTATGTATGTATGTGTGTGTGTGTCTATGTATTTATGCATGTATGTATGTATATATATATATATATATATGTATTTATGAATGTGTGTATGTATAATATATATATATATTTATATGTATTTATGAATGTATGTATATATGTATGTATGTATGCATGTATGTTTGTATGTATTTTGTATGTGTATATGTATGTATGAATGTATAGTTATGTATGTATGTATATTATACATACATATGTACATGTGTGTACGTATGTAATTATGCATGTACATATGTATGTATAATATAGATACATATGTACATACATGATACACACATATCTACATACATGCATATGTCAGACAAATACTAATAAACTAACCTTGTGGACTCAAGGACAATCTGAAATAAGGACACCTCTGTACTAAGGACACTTGTCCTTATCCCAATACAATACATTTGCGTATTAAATGACCTTCCTTTATAAAAAGGTTCCACTGTAGTTCTAATATGGCTTAGTACTACAATACGTAGACTACAATTATACTTGCTACTTCAGAGTACACAGAAAGGTTGAGACATCATGCAGCAATGATTGATAGTGACTGTAAATCGATCATGGGGATACTTTTTTTCTGAATATATCTTTTTAATTCCATGCTATACATATATTGATAAATATATATATATATATATATATATATATATATATATATATATATATACAAATATATATATATATATTTCTACATTTTTACTAACTTTTCAACATATCTTAATATATATCTAGCTCCATTGTCATCAGGTTTAGTCCTTCTCAATACTCCATCACTAGTGAGTGTGATATTAGGAGCATCAGGTGCTCCTTCTATGAGTAAGATGTCATGATTATTCAAAGAGAAACAGGGAATGACAAGAAACAGACAGAGACAGACACACAGATATACAATAAAGTGATGTTATGATTTAGTAGTCTATTATAAATTTATAATAAATTATATATATGGCCCTGGTTATAATACCTAGTCTACACCACTACTGAAAATATCAAAATATTTATTACATTGAATTTCTTGTATACTTATTTCAACTATGCATGCAAAAATTATGTGTGGAAATATTTATCTATAATTATAATTACACAGGAGACACATTGTTAAATAACAGTAGATATAGTACAAGAGAGTGGATCATTTGAATTACACATATAATAATAATCATTATATTTATGTTTTAATATATGACTATAATGATCACTTTTGGTGATAAATAATTATATGAACAATTATATAATAGTTGTACTTACTAAAAGGATTTTGGTTTTACTTAACTAACTAAACATGTCAACAATTAATGTTTTAAAAAAAGCCTATTAGCTAGAGATTCACACTCTCTTATTAGGTTGAAATTTAATACTTAAGTCTGATTTTTAGTAAAGGTCTGTGTAAAGTCCATATATCCAGCCAATGGTTCCAAAATCTCATTCAAAATCTGGACTATGTCTGCAAAGAAATATCTCTTGTCTGGACTTTCATTCCAACAGGATAACATGATAGTGTAACTGAAAAAAAGAAAATGTAACTAAAGTATATAGTTCATACTAACTCACATTTCATCGGAACATGCACAATTATTTGGTTGATCAAGTCTTTCTCCAGTACTAAGAAGTGTAATAACCTCTTTAGCATTGAGACCAGGATATGGGATAATACCAAGACTAAATATCTCCCAACATACCACACCATATGACCACTGAAAGATAATAACATAATACCTGACTAAATGATTTGTTAAAATGATTCACTAACCACATCTGTTTTCTCATTAAAGTACCCATCACGAATACTCTCCAATGACATCCATTTTATCGGTAGTTTCACTGGTGCATTTGAGTCTTCATCTTTGGTTTGTCTGTAGTAGTTATTGCAGTACATGTCTTCAGCAAGTCCAAAATCAGCCACCTTTATAATTCCATGAGATGAAATCCTATTAATACAACAAATTAAGTTTGTAGACCTTACAAGATATATATATATGCATACATGCAATTTCTTGTTGCTAGATCTCGATGTACAAATTTCATTTCAGCTAAATACGTCATGCCATTAGCTATTTGCAAACACATTGATAATAGCTGTTTTCTAGTGTCTAGGATAATATCTTCATCAGCTTTTTCTGAAACAGTCAAGTTAGCTCTCTCTCTCTTTAGATGAGACAGAAGACTTCCTTCATTCATGAATGGCATTACAATACATGGAGCATCTCCATGGTCAAAACAGACACCAATAAGAGGTAACACATTTAAATGATCAAAAGATTTCATCTTTAAACTCTCTCGTATAATATCATCAATATCAGATTTAGTGAATATTCCTGTGTATGAAAGATTATAAAATACACAAATTTCACAAATAAACAAACCTTTGAGTGTTTTAACTGCTACTGCTTGTGGCATACCACTGAAGTCTGATTCATGTGTGAGTAGAGCACGATATACAATACCAAATTCACCTGAAAAGGAATTAACAAACAAACAAACAAACAAACAAACAAAAGAGAATTTCTACAAACGTGTCAGAAAGAAGAATTATTACGTAGGGTAGAGTATGGTGTGGTAGTGTAGGGTAATGTAGACTAGGGTATGGTAGGGTAGGGTAGGGTAGTGTAGGGTAATATGTATATTGCATTTTATCTTGTACCGTTTTCTTTACTTTCAACAAAATGGAAGCAGACAAAATAGGATGGTACCTCTAAGAAGATGATTAATAATGAGGCTTCTTTTGATAGTTTGATTGGCTATTTTTTATAACTCTTGTTTTTCTATATTTGTCCATGTTGTGGCCATGCAAATATGAACTCTTCAGTGTGCACTCCTGTTAATGCTTTTTTTACAGTAGACAGTTATTGCTTGTTGAAGCAGCTCAGTAAAACATCAGTTACACAGGCAGGTTTTTTGCTCTCAAATAGTCAGTCAACATAAACTTGGAAACACTTCATCTTAGTAGAGTAAACAATCAACAACCTTTTGCATGGTATAACAAACTTTGAAAGCACTCATTATTATGAATTAACACACTTATAGTTAAGATATAAAATCAACTGCTTTTGGTATTAGTTGAAACAACAAATCAGTTATTATTTATAAAGGACTCTCACCTTGACCAATCTTTTCAATTATCTTTAGTCTTGATGAAGGAATCAATCTCGTATAGAGCTCCTCTAAAGGCACATTTGTTCCAACACAATTTTGAAGAATTCTTTGAACAACTTTATCTCTTTCTTCCACGATAAAATCCTCTAATGATATTGAGAAACATTATGCTAATGATACACACAATTCAATACGAATCAATAGTGTTCATACCATTTCTGTTCAATGTACTATTCAAATCACTCATCATATGAATTCTATGTATGTAAAAATTACCATATTTCTGCATGCACTAAAATAACTGACTTGTAACAATACTTACTGTGCCTCAGGTTGACTTTTATTTCTTTTGTGCTTTATTACAAACAATAATATCACTAACAGTACTGCACTAATAAAAACTATGACAATTGATACTGTTACTGTAATAACAATTACGAAGGATTCATCAAGACCTGGAGACAGAGAGGACAAAACATTATTAGTTACTTTACAAAAATATATATATATACCTGATGGAGAGCCTGTGGGAGAGTCACGGGAGGTTGCTATAGGAGAGGAAAACACTATAGAAAAACTGAATTTGTAACAGGTATATATTCTAATCATTTCTGTTATACAATCACAATTCTAAGTAAACAACAGTTGTGGCCAGAGTGCTAAAAGGTATATAATTTAGAAACATATAATTATAATTACAATTATAATTAGTAGTGATATTGTTGTTTATTGATAATTAATACTAGATGAATAAGGCATTACACAAACAGGCTGCTAATTAGTACATAATAAACAAGTGAAATACTAGGTAGACGTAGTAAACAACTCCATTGGCAGGTAACAATGTTTCATATCTTACTGCAATAAAATATTACTTACAGCTCTAGCAAGAAAGGTATTCATTTATACTTAGTATCAAGAAGTGTTTCGAATACATAGTATATGTAATTTATATATATATACTTAAGGAGCTGGTATAACAATAGTAACTCCCAGATTTCACCATATTGCATTTTTAGGTTGCAAAGACCTTTTAATATTAGTAGTGATGATATTGTGATCCTGATTAAAAATTTGTTCAATAATATATATATATATGCATGTACATTTGATCTCATTCTTCATTACATGTATATTCTTACGTTCTTCTTCTTCGCTCCTAGCATACATTTTTGCTTCACTCTCTTCACTGCTTCCAATGGCATTAACAGCAACAAGAGTAATATTATATTCAACTCCTAGCTCAAGATAGCTAGCTGTTGATAGATCAGTTGATGTAGAAGTTGCAGCCAAGTCTTCTGTCTCCGTTATGACATCATCAACACCACTATTAGAATATTACATACTCATTACACATACAGTTATATACATGTACATGTACATGTACATGTACATACAGTACCTGACTTTATTAAGTTTACATACTATGATGGGAGCTACACTTTAATAAGGTGATAGACAACTGTACTTCTAACTTAGTATATACAATACCTGACTTTATTAAGTTTACATACTATGATGGGAGGTACACTTTAATAAGGTGATAGACAACTGTACTTCTAACTCAGTACCTGACTTTATTAAGTTTACATACTATGATGGGAGCTACACTTTAATAAGGTGATAGACAACTGTACTTCTAACTCAGTACCTGACTTTATTAAGTTTACATACTATGATGGGAGCTACACTTTAATAATAATGTGACAGTGTACTTTTATGTAATACTATATAGTACTACTTTGTATTGTAATGTGTGAATTCCCTTTACATTTGTATGTGCACGATAGCATAGTACTAAGGTGTGATATTATACAGTGTACTTCACTCACAATGTACACTTAATGTCAGGTACTGTACATACGTGTACACATATAATTATGTACAATTGTACATTAATTATAATATATACATACATTTTTACTAACTTTTGAACATATCTTAGTATATATCTACTTATACTAGCTCCATTGTCATCAGGTTTAGTCCATCTCAATACTCCATCACTAGCGAGTGTGGTATTAGGAACATCAGGTACTCCATCTATGAATAAAATAAAATTTTGTTATAATTATTCTGAGAGATAGAGAGTGACAAGAAACACACAGAGAGACATAGACAGACAAACAGACAGAAACAGACAAATGGAGAGACAGACAGAGAGACAGATTACATACATGTAGAATCATGTCATGGCACTTTAATATGATAATATAATATGATATGTCATGACATAACCATTGAATATGTATCTAGCTAGACACAGACAAATAGATAGACAGATAGACAGACAGATAGACAGATAGTCAGATAGACAGATAGACAGACACAGACATGAGACAGACAGATAGATAAATAGACAGATAGACAGACAGACAGAGGGAGAGAGACAGATAACTCACCAGAAGTTATTAAATTAATAGAAGGACTGATGTCAGAGATAATAGGTAATATATATTCATTGAAACTATAATTCCTGTATGTTGCACTGGTAAATAGTGTATAGTTTGTATTAGTATCTAGTCCAGTGAAATTAAATTCAAGAGTGATTGGAAGTTGTAATGAAAGTATATCATGTGATTGATTGTCACTGGATTGCATTGTGTCTGGTCTGTCATATTGCTGTTGATAAGAAATGGATGAATGTATGAATGGATAGACGAATGGATAGATGAATGAATGAATGTACAAGACTACACCTGATGGATAGAAAGATGGATAGATAGACAGTCATACCTGAATAAACATTCTAACAGTGGTAAGAACTGCAGAGTCATTCTGGTTTAGTGTTACCATAGCAACAACCGAAGTATTTTTCAATTCTCCTTCTTTCAAAACAGGACGAGGAGGAAGGGAAAATGTTGAATTGATAACAGTACTCAGGGTAGTAGAATTGAGAACCCCATTATTAACCAAGATCCCTAATTCATACAAGGTTTCAGGAGACAATCTGTTATATGTATAATTTGTGGTCACAACTCTGGACAACGAAATGTTATCTTGAAATGTGAAGTATGTTTGGTTGTCCACAGAACCCCTGAGATTAGATTCTGTTAAAGGGTCCCAGTATGTGAAAATATGTCTTGGACCAAATGTGACTGCCATGACTTCACCAAGTTGTGACGGCACTATAGATATGTGAATAGATGAAAGTGAATGGATGAATGGAAGGAGCAATGGATGGATGAAAGGACAGATGGATGGATGAATGAATACACTTATTGTTGTATATATATTGCAAAGACAGCGAGAGCTAAAGACTGAAAATTATATATTGTGAACAAACTTCACCTCCTTCCAATGTTCTAAACTCTCTTTCTACTCCAAATAATGTATCTTCTGCAGTGCGTGTAGTAAACTGATTTGTGGCCTCTACTTCAATATCATACACAGTGTATGGATCCAAATCATATATTACGATCATTGGCTCAAATACAGTCTGAAACATATCATTAGGAAGTGATAAATAGGATTAATGGATGGATAAATGGATGGATAGATGGATGGATGGATGGATGGATGGATGGATGGATGGATAGATAGATGTATGGATAGATAGATGAATGGATGGATGGATGGATACATAAATGGATGGATGGATGGAATAAATTGATGGATAAATGAATGGATAAATGGATGAATAGATGGATAGATGGATGGATAAATGGATTTAAAAATCGATAAATGATAACCCACACATACCTCAATGGTATGTGTGGGTTATCATTCTGGAATAAATCATTAGGAAGTGATAAATGGGATTAATGGATGGATAAATAAATGGATGGATGGATAAATGGATGGATAGATGGATGGATAGATGGATGGATAGATGGATGGATAGATGGATGGATGGTGGATGGATGGATGGATAGAATAAATTGATGAATGAATGGATGGATAAATGGATGAATAGATATATGTAGATGGATAGATGGATGGATAGATGGATAAATGAAACCCACACAGACCTTAATGGTAACTTCAAACATGTTTAATTCAGTCCTAACTCGATATGTAAAACGCAAGAAAGAAAACACAACATCATCACACATTGTAGGTAATGTGGGCACATCCCATCGTATTGACAGGGTAGTGTTGGTTTTGTCAACAAGCATAGGTACTGGACGATCACTTTTTTCACTTAAATCAGGAGATAAACAGATACTACTCTCTGATGCTATGGCCACCCCGGACATCTCCACAAAGTGTATATCTACAATGAAGATTGATAATGCAGCATCCTTTTGTCATAATACCATCAGACAGACAAAGAGACTTACCACCAGAATTAGGAAAGGGTTGTATTCCTGGACTTGTACTCAACAATACACCCATGTTATTAGGGACTGAGAATGATAACAATGTAGTTCTGTCTGTTCGTGTTACGTAATAAACAGTGGATGTGATACTATTACTCCAGTAAATATTATCCTCATCAAGAGCTAAATAATCTGCCGGAAGACCTTTAAGACAAAAGGGGGAGTGGTTATTTATTAGTTAATTAAGGGACATGAATTTTAATTATATTATCATTAATATGAGATCACAATTATGATTATTTTAAAACATATATAATTTTCATCAAATAGTTTTGAATGACCAACGGTCTTTTTACCATCACCATTTTCATATACATGTAATTATCCTTCTAAATTTAAATCCATTGCTTCGTTGAGTTACAGTATAATCATGTATTAACCTTATGACATTAAACTATATACTATAGTACATATAAGTTATTGAGTTACAGTATAATCATGTATTAACCTTATGACATTAAACTATATACTATAGTACATATAAGTTATTGAGTTACAGTATAATCATGTATTAACCTTATGATATTAAACTATACACTATAGTACATATAAGTTATTGAGTTACAGTATAATCATGTATTAACCTTATGATATTAAACTATACACTATAGTACATAATTATAAGTTATTGAGTTACAGTATAATCATGTATTAACCTTATGATATTAAACTATACACTATAGTACATATAAGTTATTGAGTTACAGTATAATCATTATTACATTAAACTATAATACTATATGCAGTCACAAGTTAATCAATTATTCATTATTCAAACTCACCCATTAAATTAATTATTCTAAGACATGCCCTAAATTATTAATTGTCTTACCTACATCTCCATCATCATTACCCGAACCAAATGTCAATTCACTATGATCCACTTCGACTCTACACATGATGTCACATTACATGATATGATGTCACCAGACATTCTATCACACAACCATATACGATCTGTTGTTGACTCTAATACTAATGCGGAGGTAATTTCTAACATGTCTGTGTTGATGTTTCGTTTCCTACTACTACCACCTGCTGATATTAGTGGAATGACAGAGTTGTCACGCAGGTTTAACCTGTTTAACAAGCTTTGTCCAGTTCTGTTTGAGTACTGAGTCCAATCAATGTATCTATTTGAGAAGAATTGGAATCACATACATGTATGTACATGTACACAGTACATATGTACATGTACACAGTACATATGTACATGTACATCACTATACATGTACACACGTACTTGTACATGTATATGTACATCCACCATATGTACGCATGTACACCCGCTATACAACATTTACATGTACATGTACATAATATGTCCACTATAATTATGTGTATGTACTCACCCTCTAAATGGATTAACTATAATAGACACTTGTACATCAGAATCTAATATCTCACTACCACTATATATATGAATGAGTTGTGGATCAAGTTCAAAGACACTCCATATCTCAACACGTCCATTTAAATTACTACGAAATATAATGTATAGGTTTTGAGCAATCCAGTCAAATGAGAACCCAAGAGGTGTGAGGTCATCAGGTAGAGATATAAGTTGCTAATATAGATATATAAGATTATGTATAGTATATTAATTATAATTTATAGTTGACTGGTCAGTCTGGTTTGTCAGTTTGTCCATGTCTGTTTATGGATCTATTTTTAATGCCTGTTGCCTGCCTGGTTGCACGTACAAGTATCCACTCATATATATGTATGTACATGTACATGTACATGTATGTATGTATGTCTGGACAAAGGATACTTCCTGGAATACTAGGCCATAGCTGTATCAACTAAGCCACTGGGCAGTATTTACAAATTCCCAGGCTAGTCTTGAAACTTATATATAGTTTATATACTGAGTATTCCTCACTACCTGGAGTCCAAAATACAGTACCTGACATTATTATATTCACATACTATCTCTGTACTTCCATTGATTACAGTATACTTTGTGAGTGAAGTACACTGTACTACACAGTATTATACCTTAGTACTATGCTGTACATGTTGTATCAGACATTGTTATACATGTACTATATCATATACTATCCCATCATAGTATATATACTTAATAAAGTCAGGTATTGTGTACTAAGTATACATGTCACTTCCCTCTACATGTACTATATCATATACTATCCAATCATAGTATATATACTTAATAAAGTCAGGTATTGTGTACTAAGTATACATGTCACTTCCCTCTACATGTACTATACAAGTAATTACCTCTGGGTTCAGATTAGCATCCAGTGATCTCCTGTATACATATTTATCATTAGTATTGTAATAAAATATTGTTCTATTTCTTGTGTTAATAGCAACAGGTGGTGTGACATCACCCAATGAGGTATTAGTACTCATTCCTTGGACTCTACCCCCTTCAGGAGAGGAAAAGAGAACTTCCACAGGAGGACGAGATACTAGAGATAGAAAAACAATAATTATAAATATTCTATCAATCTATCTATCTATCTATCCATAGGTCCATCTATTCATCTATCTGTCTATACATCTGTCTATCCATCTATCTGTCTGTTTATCCATCTACGTATCTATTTGTCTATCCATCTATCTAGCTATCTATCCATCTATCTATCTGTGTATTCATCTATCTATCTGTCTATTCATCTATCTATCTGTCTATCCGTCTGTCTATTCTGTTTCTTGTGTAATGCATAATTATAACAAAATCATCCAATTTTACAAACTTACCGTTTGTAAAAAATACTACAGTGTCAGAAGGGTCTCCTTTACCAGCTGAGTTATTTGCTGTAACCTACACATGAAAATAAATATATACATATCATTAATTAACTATACATACATACGCATAGCATACATGTACCAATACACACAAACACACACACACACACACACACATACACACATATCATATATACATGTACATACATTAACTGAATATTCTCTATCTGGTCGTAGTGGATAGAAAATGTATCGAAAACGTCCTGATAAAACTAAAGAGAATTCAGTTGAGTCACCATCAACTAAAAATGGCGGACCATTCCAGAATACAATATCAAAATCAGGATTCTGTAAGATGAAAAATATTATTAGAAATTAGTACATTTACATTGTAGTAGTTAACTAAACTAAAGGTCATTCCTGTTCACATTGACCTTAAAAAAAATATTCATAACTTTAGTTTGGAATGACCAACAATCTTTTTACCTGCACCATTTTTGTATAATTATCCTTCCTGTTTTTATTTTGTGTATGTCAAATTTCAATCCATTGCTTTATTATTGAGTTACAATATAATCACGTATTAATCTTATGACATTAAACTATATACTATAGTACATGTACATATAAGTTATTGAGTTACAGTATAATCATGTATTAACCTTATGACATTAAACTATATACTAATATACCAACCCTAACCTCTCACCACACCCACTCTCTAACCTCTCACCACACCCACTCCCTAACCTCTCACCACATCCACTCCCTATACGCCTCGCTGCATCAATCAACTCACATTAAACACATTCCTAGCAGTGATAGATTCATTATCAATCACATCTATTACTTCCAAAGAGTATAAATCAACTACACCTCCTGCATCAAAAAGTGACAGGCCATCCCAAACTATTTGAGCAGATACTACTGAAGTATCATTTCTGATTGGGAAGTAAACGTACACACGAACATTTTGTACTTTAGAGGGTACTGTGATAAAGAATAGGAGAAAAAGGAAGGGAGGAGGAGGAGGAGTAGGAGGAAGATGAGGAGGAGGAGAAAAGGGGAATTAAACAAGCAAATAATTGATGTAAAACAAATCAAATACATACACATGTACATGTAATACATATACAAGTACAATACATGTACATGTACATGTGCAATACATGTACATGTATTTACACTATACTTAATAGTTAATACTACTGTATAAGTACCAATATAGTGTATATAGTATATTGTATATTACCAATGTTACCATACAGTACATTACATATAATATGTGTAGATTATGTATGTACATGTACATATATCTGTACTACATGTACATGTGTATATAATATACATACATGTATACTTATATGTACATGTACATCATTATACTACATGTACATGTGTATATAATATACATACATGTATACTTATATGTACATGTACATCATTATACTACATGTACATGTGTATATAATGTACATACATGTATACTTATATGTACATGTACATCATTATACTACATGTACATGTGTATATAATATACATACATGTATACTTATATATACATGTACATCATTATACTACATGTACATGTACATGTATATTAATATACAATAGCTATATACATACATTTTGGAGGGGAAAGAAATGTTCCAGTAACAAGAGACGTAGGTAACCACAAAGAATAAGCAGTAACATTAGCTACAACTGTTGTATAGAAGGTCTGGTCAGTTAATTGTATGCTATTAGTATTTACCTGAGAGGAGAGAAGATTATAAATGAGATTATTATTGACCTACTACATGTACATGTACATGTACACATACAGACAGACACTGACATAGACAGACATGTACACAGACAGATACACACAGTCAAACAAATACACAGACACACACATATGCAGACACACACACACAGTTGTAGACACACACACACATAGACAGACACACATACATGTACATACACATACACAGTCACACTAATACACAGACACACACATATGCAGACACACACATACTATTTCTTCCACATAATTTTCATCGTCAAATGGACTTGTCAAATCTAACATTACAGAATAGAATACAGCTGAGAAATTGAAAGTTGGTTGGTTCCATGTGATATTGATAAATGTAGAATTTGAAGTATCCTCGTTGAGAGCTGGAGTGCCGGGAATGGGTGGAGCTATGATGATATCATTTCCTGTCATATCAGCAGTTAGACCATCTGTAGATATATGAAAATAGAAATGGACAGACAGACAGACAGACAAATATATACAATACTAACAGAACTTGAGGAAGTGGATATATAGATCCTGATAGATTACACTGAGACCCAGAAATATTACATTCAGACCCAGTAATAAACTATATAATCATTCTATTAGCTGAAGAAGGTACTCCGACCAGAAAATTCTTTTATTGAGAGTATTTCAAAGAAAATATACATGTACATACATGTAGTTATGCTAGGAGTGTTTGATGTTTTGAAGCATGGGCCAATTTGGCTCAACAATGGTTAGTATGTGTGCTATTGAGAAAACATCTTAACAAAGATTTAATGATGTTAGTGATAATATTATCGTAATTAAATGTGCCATCAGACCCAAAGAGAGAACTGTGCAGTGCCAAATAAGAAGCTCTTTGGGCCAATGGTGTGCCATATGAGCTTATCAAAACACTGTACTCCACCCACCTGGCAATGGCTGGTTATCAATCAGAATCACAGATAAATCTCTGAACTGTACAGGATTGGGAAGCGGATCTGGTTTTATTTCAACAGTACCCATAGCTAGGACGTATTCACTACCGATATTAGCAAACTCAGCTGTTATAAAACTGATACTCAACGATGAAAATTGAGCTATGAATAATGTATTGGCAGCATAAGACATTGATATAGCACCATCTTGAAAATTAGATTCCTGTACAATCCTCTCAAAACTAGAAGAAAAAAGGAGGAATGGAGCATTAATTAGATAAAGAAAACTATTTTTGAATGAATTGAATACAACAATAAATAAATAGATATAAATGAAGAACTATTATTAGTAACACAACTATTATTAGTTATTGTTACTATTATTAGTAACACAAATTTAATTATACTATTGTTACTATATTAGTAACACAAATATAATTACACTATTGTTACTATTATTAGTAACAAATATAATTACACTTTTGTTACTATTATTAGTAACACAAACATAATTATACAATTGTTACTATTATTAGTAACAAATATAATTACACTATTGTTACTATTATTAGTAACAAATATAATTACACTATTGTTACTATTATTAGTAACACAAACATAATTTTACTATTATTAGTAACAAATACAATTACACTATTGTTACTATTATTAGTAACACACTATTATTAAATTAATAATTCTAGTTATTGCCCACCTTTCTTCACAGCCATTGATAGTATATTCTACAGTACCCAGTATAACATCATCAACAGTTAAAATGATATAGAATAATCTACTATTAATGGGATCAACAGTAAGGGAATGAAGTTCATTTTGTAGATTATCAACACATATGTATGATATAAGACCATTGAGTGTTTTAGCCTTGATTTTTGAGTCAGTAATCCAAAACAGAACTCTGTGATGAAAGAATGATAAGATGATAAGATGATTATATAGATAAATAGATGGATGGAGGAATCAATAGATGCATGAATGAATGGATGGATGGATGAATCAATGAATCAATGAACTGACAAATAGAGAGGTGAATGAATGGATAGATGAATGAATGGATGTATAAATAGAGGTAAATGAATAGATAAATAGATGAGTGTTGATATACAGACACATACATGTACTCACCCATTAAGTGAATCTAAAGCCATATCAATAACATTAACACTCTCTGTTTGAAATACCTCTATGGAGTCACTCTGACTTGACGTTATATCAGAAGTAGGGACTCTAACAATATCTCTGAAAGACTATGAAACAAGAGAAATAAAAATCACATTTAAAATAATTACATGTACATGTATGTGTAATCTTACTGTATTCTTGTTGCTCAATAAACTTTCATTTATAAACAAAATACATGTACATGCACACAATGTACAGGTACATGTACAGGTATATGAAGAAAAATGAATCGCTATGATTGCTTTTTTAGCTCTACTATCTATGTTTACAATGGTGTCATTATTGTATCACAACTGACTTTCTCATGCCTGAACTTATTATAACTAAACCATCTAGCCACACCCACCTCTTCTACCCAATACAGTCTTCTGGATATCCAATCAAGTTGAAGAAACCTGGGATTAGATCTAGAATTGAGTATATTTTCCACTGTATCTTGCTTCCCTCGTAAAAATGTTCCTGTATCTATTGCTATGTAGTAAAGATCTAAATGAGCATTATATGCTATACCTACAATGAAAAGAGGTTTTATTAAGATCAGGGATCACATGTATGTCACATGACACTCACTAATGAAACGATCAGTTCCACTCATTTGAAAATAGAAAGGGTTTTCTCCTCTTACATCTGATGATAAAATACCATCAATTGTTGCTATTAGTAACTGTGGATCACCATCTAAAAATGTACATGTACAAGTATGCGCATGAGTATATGGGAGTGTAAGTGTACATGTGTATGTGTGTATGTGTACATATGTATGTACATGTACATGTACATGTATTGTGTACATTTTCTACATGTACATATACAATGTATTATGTGTGTATGTACATGTGTATGTATATGTACATATAAATATTATACCAGTTCCATAAGTACTAAACACATAGGTCTCTGCAGTAGTTCTAGACCCTCCCGGTCCGGCGGCAGTGACGATAAACTGATACACTGTACCAGGAGTGAGACATGTGAGGGTTAAAGAAGTGAAACGTGTAGATGAAGAATTCTCAGAGTCAGAAGAGTTAAATGGCTTGTAGAATACAGTATACTCCCAATTGTTGAAGGCATCAACTCCTAATGAATTGTAAATGTACACAGTGATATACATGTACATGTACACAATATCTTTGTATACATGTACATGTACATGTATATGTATTATGTATATGTATGTATATGTGTACATGCATAATTATGTAGAGTAAATATACTTACACAACATCTACATGTACATGTGTGTATAATAAATGTACATGTACATGTATGCACAATAAATGGTATATATGGCTGATAGCATATAGTGTATATGCATTAATAATCATACATAACCTATAAACTTACCGAATATGTCTCCAGGGTATTGAGGAGCTGACCATTGAATATATGTACTTGTGTTTGATGCTAAGACTTGTATGTTAGTTGGTGGAGTGGGGGGAACTGTGTGTGTGTGTATGTGTGTGTGTGTGTGTGTGTGTGTGTGTGTGTGTGTGTGTGTGTGTGTGTGTGTGTGTGTGTGTGTGCAGTACATGTACATGTAGTAGTACATGATATATAGGTGTATTGTGTGCATGAAATCGACTTTTATTGACCCACTCAAGTACTATACATTAAAATGCATAATGCAATGTCATATGTGTTATACATGTACATATACATGTATGTACATGTATGTACATGTATGTACATGTATGTACATGTATATACATGTATATACATGTACATGTACATGTATATACATGTATATACATGTATATGTATACATGTATGTACATGTATGTACATGTATATACATGTATATACATGTAGTCATGTACATGTACTATGTACATGTACATGTATGTATATACATGTATGTACATGTAGTCATGTACATGATATTATCAGAGATGTAGAAAGAAAGAAAGAAAAAAAGAAAGACACCTGAGGCAATGCAAAAATGAAAAATGAGAGTTGCCTCAGGTGGGATTCGAACCCACAACACTCTGTACTCCAGACATGTATGTATGAGTGTCAATTTGTGAACTTCAGAGTCCAGGAATGTGCAATTAACAATTATGTGACACTTTTCTATAATCTGATTGGTCATACTGCACTAGTAGGTAATAAGTGATAGTAGAAAACAATCTTAACATCAGTAAACTCATAATTATACACATATGATTATATATACTGTACAATAATTTGCTGGAAAGCTGACTTAAAATATTAACCACACCCACAACCAATGTGGTATGTATGAATGTGTTAATTTTCTTATTCTCTAAATCTCACCTGGTAGAGGTTGAAATGAGGATCGAAATATTTTTAAATCACCAACTATATCATCTGCTTCAGGTAGTACAATACCTTGTAAATTGGTATTAGTTTCAGCATTACGAAATGCAATCACATTAGAAACTCCAACCATTGATATTACCCCATATGATGTTAAAATACTTGTCAATGAGAATAGATAAGTTGTAGAACCACGAATATCACCACTTAATCCTTCCAAAATCACCTGAGTGCCACTGGATATTAAACGCTGTGAATCAGCTAAATCTAGATTAAATGCAGTTATGAATGGGTCATTTTGAAGGATGGCTGATGCTGTGAGATTAGTTGAAGAATCAGCTTTCATTACAGATCCGAGAGGGATTTGTGCTAAATGAGAATTAATAAGAACCCAGTAGAAATACCTACAATATAAGAAAATATTTAGTTAAATATCACATAAACACACACACACACACACCCATGTATAGGATCCACAGTTAAACTGTCCAGTTGTCCATTAACAGGTATTCCAAGTGTATTAATATCTCCACCATCTAGTGACCCAGAGTACAGCTGGAAAAATGCAAATTAATAATAGTAGATATAAGTATGACTAGCAGTGTTCCAATTTCAAAAACTATTTCAAAATTGGAGCACTGCTAATAGTAAAATTGGAGTCTAGCTAACAGATCCTTAATTAACTATTGACTCTACTAACCTGAGACTGGTTCCCATCATACTGTACCCAGTATAATAAATCGTTAATCCAATCCACAGTAATAGCCCCCAGACCATCTCCAAGTTGTGAGAAGATGACTTCAGTATTGGTGTGTGTTAGAGTAAAAGTACTTGACTCTTCCATCAGTGATATAACAACACTATATCGTACTATTGTACTGTCATTAAGAGTGACATAAATCTCCCTACGATTGTAATGATAATCAATACCTGAGTAAGAGAAATAGAACAGTCAGATCACTAAGAGACTATATACACACACTTTAAAAATACAGTGGAACTGCTATGACCTTGTGTTTAATTATATCAATGTTTTAATTTTTTATGGCATGCAGGGCCATCTCTGTGATTGCTTTTATATTTTGCATTGTGAGTTATGATCCAGCCAAACCTATGATATATATTTGTTATACATGCACATGTACTTAGTAAAGCCTAGGGTTAATTGTTTAATGTGGGTAGCATGAAAGTTAATTGTAATAACTAACACATGTAGCATTTCAGGCTGTACTTAGACCCTATGTAATGGTGAATTAACTGAGAGAGGATTAGCCAGCCATGTTTTTCACTCTATGTATATTTCATACGTACAAATATAATTATGACATATACCTAATACAGTAGAACTAGTTGAGAGTAGAGTCTGCTTAGTTGTCACTAATATATTAGATTGTATTACATTCTCTTCATTAACACTAAAATACAATATTTCATTTGGATCACTGACTAATAGAATTCCAGGATCAGCTGAGAAGATGAGGAGAGAGAAATATGATTTGAATAAAAAGATGTTGAGAAAGAGAAAAGGAAGAAGGAAGAGGAAGAAACAAAGAGGAAGAGGAGGAGGAAGAGAAGGGCATACATGTATTATGTTTTTGTAAATATCTAAAACTCACTACTGAATGTGTCTGTTGTAACGAAGGCTTGTTCAGATGGTATTCCAATTCCATATTCATTTATAGCATATACTACAATCACATAAGTTGTATTAGCAGTAATACCATTGTTAACAGGAAATGTACGATCATCAGATTCTCTGGACACATTTGTTGTCAACCCATCCACTAAACGACCAAACGACACAATGTATCCAGTTATTCCACCATTTGTAATCGAAGGTTCTCCCCACATTATAACGAATGATTGAGGAGCTGAAGAGCTGCCCTGCACTTCACGAGGAGGGCCAGGAGGTTCTAAATGGATAAAAAACAGACAGACAGGACAGATAAACAAACAAACAGCATAAGAGTCAGAAATGAATGAATATCATGCACCATTCAAAAGTAATTGTAGATATGCCCTACTCTGTAGGCCATAAATTTATTTACTTGATTTTCACATAAAAGTACATGTATGTACATGTATGTACATGTACATGTACATGTAGGTTCATGTAAGTACATGTACATGTACATACATATGTACATATTGTTACCTTCAGCAGTAGCAGTTCTAAAACACTTCAAACAATTTCCACAATCATTTTCAGTTCCATTAGCTAAACACACACGTACTTCATAATCTGTTTCAGGTGATAGATTAGTAATAGTATAGGTCTCCTCTGTTAGCTGTAAATAATAAATATTAAATATATATAATATCATTCATGTGAATATAATTGTGTAAATTCCCTCAGCAACTGTTGAATGCGTATATTTGTATAACATGTACATGTAGTTATATTATAAAAAATGGAAGAAGATGTATGGACGTCAAAACCCAAAAAGTATGCCAACAAGGTCGGGAGGTTAACGTAGGACTCTAACTTAAACAAACCACTTCCATGTAACCCTATAGCTCTTTGTATTTTGCTTTATAGCAGTGTAAGTACTTCTACAGGGTTAATCTCCCAACCTTTTTCGAATACTTTTTGGGTTTTGATGTCCCTACACCTTCTTCTTAAATGTTTTTTTTATTATTCGGCTTTTTATGGCCCGTAGGGCCATCCCTATAATTGCTTTCCACGGGGTTTAATGTATATATATATAATATATATGTTTGTGTCACTTGCGCGACTATGCGTTGTATACGTAGTTAAGGAAGTTGCGTCATTATACATGTACATCCAGTCAATCATTAATTAACTTACAATAAGAGATGATATGAATTGTGATCCTGAATCTTGAAGTCTGTGTTGAACAATATAAAATGGATCTGAAGGATAGGGTTCCCATTGTAGAGTAAAATTGTTAGGGAAACCGTCTAGAGCGCCTACTATTATGGAGTTGTAACCAGTTCCATCATCATTACACACACTTACACACTGTAGAAATGAAATAAGGGATATATATGTAGTTGTATAAATAGAGAAAATACAAACTGAATGAACAAGAGGAGTTGATGGGTGAATGAATGAATGGAATAAATGAATGAATAGATAAATTGATGACTACCAAATACATACATGTACATGTATGTATATTCTGCCCAGTGTTTCTTCCAGCATAAATGTTAGGGTGGAGGAGTGCATTAGTAGTATATTACATTTGGTCAGCAATGCTCAATCAACTAGAACTGGGATTTGCAAATTTTCTTTTAAGTTACCTTACTACAGGCCTAGTCAGTCAGTCAGTCAATGTTACTAACTTACTATATATGAATTAATACATAGTTCAGATATTGGCCACTCTAGAGTTAATACTAGCTAAAATAATTTAATGCTAGCTTTTTGGCTAATATTAACATGCATGGTCTGCCCACTCACTTGTAGGGTCTGGCTATATGCCAAGCAATTTTTGTAAATGATAACCATATAAATAAGCAGAGGCCAATCAAATTGTAGAACAGCATAACAAGTGATAGTAATACTACAAGTATGATCATGGTTTGAATGAAGATATATCACCTAAAAATGAATGGGCTATTTTAATTTGGTTACATGAGTTTCAATACACAATATATTCCATGCAGAGACTAGACTATATAAATCATTATTTCTTTTAATATTGATCTAGTATATAAAGTACATGTCATAATAAAGAATGGAAAATTCCATAGTAATTTAGGTACAACGGATGTTATACATATACAGTGCAAAAATAAAATAGTTAAAATAACTAATTTATTGGTTAGTATAGTTACAAGAAATAGTGGAAATTGTAGTCATGTAGGTTGTTATGACTGCATAGTGATATACATATGATCATTTCAATTATCCTTATACTGTCTATTAGATATACAAAGAACCAGAATAAATATTTTAATTAAATCATCTTATAGTTCATCTAATATGAGATATTAAGCATGATATATTATTATAATTGGTACGAGTATATTTTATAACAACCTGTATGACCAATTAAATTATAATTTGCAACTGTACTAACCTATACATTCGCTATTTTATCAATTCTATTTTTGTAGTGTACAAATTCATGTACATACTATATAATGTTGTTTTCAAATTGGAATGATAATAATACATCACAGGTCATACCTACACTGTAAATATGAATTGGTTATTATAACAGTTGCCTCATTTGTATACTTATAAACAGTTTTAAATAATTATAGTTATATAGGAACGTGAAATATGAAGGTAATTAACATTTTGTCTGGTTATATATAGCTATATAGGTAAAACCCTACTACCATATATAGTATGACTAGTTTATCAAATTTTAGTTGTATATATATATATATATAGTTATAGTTAATTAACTAAAATAATATTTGGCTTACTAAGTTAAAGTGCCCATTATTGGCCAATTTTCATTTTATTGCTGCAGACCTGTAATTTAGTTATAGTTTAGTAAACTAAAATTCATAATGCTTTTTATAACAGGTTCTCAACTAATTATCTCATTTTTGAAGCAGCCTCTTTAACTATAACTAAAAATGGTCATTATTGTCATACTAAAACAACACAAGAGATAATACACAAAGGAAGGAACAATTTTTTTTATTTTTTACTGGTCATTAGTCATGCATTCATGAATGTACATACCAATATACATTCTACTAACACACAAAGAAATGCATAATTAAGTTGTTCTGAAAATAACCAATTGCTTATAGCAACTGAGGTATTCATTTTTACAGTGATATATAAGATGATACATAGACCTGCATGAATTATGTATCGCATCATTATCAGAATGTGTAAATCTAATAATATATATATATATATATATATATATATATATATATATAATATTAGCATAGTATATGTATATATATATATAGTATATGCATATATTTATTTATTTTTTTATTAGTTAATATTGATCTACATTAACTAGTATATAAATAATATATAATACTCCTTACTTGAGCTCTACTTAATCTACAAAGCATTCCACAAAAGTACAACGCAAGAAATATTCCTCTTCTATCCATCACGCACATCTGCCGAATTTTTAGCTCTATAGTTGCAGGTCCTCACACCCTTTCCTGTCGTTAATAACTCAATGAATCACCATGAAAAAATACAAAAACAGGTGAGCAGTATATAGTATTGGCGTCTTTAAGGGCCAATAAGGGGGGGCCTGGGGGCCCAGGCCCCCTGGCCCTGTTGTCTAAATAACAATTCTAATTCATGCCCCCGTGCATCGTGGTTTGCGGAAATGAGCCTATTTCGCTACCATTACAGGATTAACTGAGTCTGATTTGGACTCTGACTCTGAGTCTGAGAGCATTGAATCAGTAGACCCACGAAGATCGTGAAAAGTGCCAGATTCTCAGACTCATCATGCGATATTGTACCATTTCATTATGTACGTAACGTATGTACGTAACGTACGTACGTCGCAACGTTGACCACACCTCTAATGAATATAATTCAAAAATTTGCGGCGCACAATACAGGTGCTAGGCCCCCCCTGGTATTCAGGTCTAGACACACCTATGAGTAGTACTACATAAAATCCAAATTTAAACTTTTCCTGGGCAGGCATACCCTCGTACCCCCCTATGAGGACACAGGGCGTGGAACAACGCTTGTGCATCCTTGCATGTACCCCAACAGTCTCAGCCCCTGGCCCCATTTTACTTAGCTGTCTCCTCCCCTAATAAGAGAAACTTTCAAAATCCTGTGGGAAGAGATATGAAAGCATTTGTCCCATCAACAAAAGCTACATTGCTGTTGCTCTTTGTTCGCTTCTGTGTATCCAAGCTGCAAGAATAACTGATCTTTTTGTCTTCCATTATTTTCAACTACATTTTTGTATTTACCATAACGAAACATTGCAGTTTTTCATACATCAGTAGTTGATTTAGGTTAGTCCATTATGGTTCTGAGTCAATCAATTACGTCTAATTATTAAACTATAGCTAATCATGCCTTCATCTTGACACAAAATATCACAGTAATCACTATAATCACATTGATCAGACAAACTATTATGCACAAAAGGCTTTAGAAACCTCTCAACGCATAATTCTTGTGTACCTTTTAATAATCATGTCATAGTGACATCATGCATATAGGCATAACAACCTGTATGACAAACTTATTTTGTGAAGATTTCAAAACACATCTGTCCTTCAGTAGATCCTGGTCCTTGGTTTGGTA
>OX345646.1:852500-872500 GCA_947044365.1 Petrosia ficiformis | reverse complement strand
TATCTGAAAAATAAATACATTCATAAGTACACATGTGTAGTATATGTATATGCAGGTTAAACCATTTTGGCAATACCATATTTCCAATTAATTCGTGGACAAAAACTTCCATTAAAGATTAGAAATTTACACTTGATTTAACTTTGTGATCTTACTCAATTCATCATAATGTGAAATATACACAATATATTTTTTTTACAATTTAACATATTTGAAATATGACGAAATTAAATCACATGAAAACATTTGTAGTGCATAGCAGTACATAATACTGTACAATTATATTCTATTATACTCACATTCCACTGTTTGAAATATATTATTACAGCATTTGTCAGTCCCATTCACACAAATGTTGATACAGTAGGTTGTTTCCTTTTCAAGATGAACTAGAATAATACTATCTTCTGTTGTTATTATCTATTAAAATATAAATACCATTTGAAGTATAAGACTAAGACTAGTAGCAGTACTCACTGAATCATAATATACAGAATAAAAAGGGCCATAGAATATTTCATAGTATACTGGATCATCTTGTCTTGTTACATCTCTTGTAATTCTTCCAGATTTATCGATGTCTTCAGTGTTCATATAATGGTTCCATTCAACCAACACGGCAGTAGAAGCAGCAATAATGGTATAATTGAATGTAATGCTTGAATTCCAACCATTTTCACATATAGTCTGAAGTATGAAAACAATATAATACTTATTCACAACAATGTCTTTCATCTATACTGCTAGTTGGGATTACAAATGTAGTGATCAATGCAGGGATAATAGATGAATATCACTACTGTATTACTCAATTCTGCAATAAATGTGATATTTCACTAAACATGTACCTTAGCTTATCAACTATATTTATATCTCTAAACTTCCATAAAAATATTCTTATGGAAATTATAGTAATTTCAACTACGTATAAAGGTAGTAATTATAACTAGGATTACTGAACTAATATATACATATAATATAATTACCAGATCTATACTAACAGTATGTTTGATAACATTATGTTAAAAATAGGATATGTACAAGCTGTGATAATGATTAATTAAGCATGTGGTGATATTATTAATTGGTTTCAGCCCTTAGTGGGTAGATTAAGAGTAATGCATATCTTGTAACACCTCACCCTCTGGCTTGGTTATGCAAATATTTGTTAGAGTACATGCTGGTCATTGGATATGCTCCAAATGGGACTGTGTTAATCACAAATGGAACAAATCTTATGATCAAGTGCTTGACGAACTACAGTGGCTAACCATCCTCCAACGTCACATTATTGTAGGCTGTTGCCAAGCCTACAAAGTAATCAATTCCCTTGATTGTACTGACTTTCATCAGTATTATAGATATGTGTCCCATAATAGTAGATGTCATACATTAGCTTTATCATGTGTCCAAATTCTTATCGATATTCTTTTTTTTGTAAACACTCCTTATGTTTGGAATAGCCTTCCTAGTGACATAGTTAACATTGACATTATCACTTCCTTCTTTCAAACATAAGCTAACAGCTTATTAGTTGTCATTGTAGCTTTTGTAATTCTTGTTACGTTAAATATCTCTTTATTTTTATGTAACTTTTATTGTAATATTTTATTCCCTTTTATTTATTTATTATGTAATAATTATATAAGAATTATATATTTTGTTAGCCATAAATTTATTTTATTTTATTTTAATATTATTATTATTATTTATTTATTTATTTACTTTTGGTTCTGTATAACATAGGGGAATACATTCATAGGTTATTAACCTCCTGTACAATCCTTTCCTTTCGGATAAAATAAGTTCAATTCAAAAAGTCAATACTGTACTCTAACATATCAATGAATTCACTATAGTAATACTTATAATTGTCACTATCTATATAGATAGATAGATAGATAGATGGATAGATAGATAGATAGACAGATAAATAGTGATTATATAGAATATGACAGTATAAATAGTATACTTCACATCATTAGACAAAATATATAATAGTTGATATGATACAGTTTATTGATGATCATGACTTACCCCTACTAGATCAACGCTCTTTCTGAAACAATCCAACTTCAGTCCATTTGGTTCTACTGTATGCAGTAATACCAGAAGCAGAGACAATACATACACTCCTCCTGTTGTCATATCTTGAAATAATAAGCTAGTTTAAACCACTAAGATTGATAGTGTAGTTATTATACGTACTAGAGATAAACTGATTTCTGGGAAAATATGTGAAGATTATATATATATATAAGTTGTTTGTATAAAAGATAAACTGATTTAAGGAAAAATATGGTGAATATTAATTAGTTATTTGTATATATACAACTTTTATTCATAATAATTTCGTTAGATTTATTTTAGGACAATGAATGAGCATCGTTATAGTAATGTTATTCTTTGCATGCCTATAAATGAATGAACTATCAAATTAGAGTAGTGAACTATTAATTAGTATTTATTAGCTACAGAACATAATTATACAAAATTAAAGCTCAAAAACTGCTTACTGAACTACAACTAAATTACAGGTCTACTGCGATAACTATAACTAAACTACAGGTCTACTGTGATAACTATAACTAAATTACAGGTCTACTGTGATAACTATAACTAAATTACAGGTCTACTGCGATAACTATAACTAAATTACAGGTCTACTGTGATAACTACTTTTAGCATGACATACCAAACTTGAATTAATTGCTAATACTTTATAATAAAAACATTTGTAAGATGTCACAGGATTTGTTATGTATGTTAATTCTACAAACAGTAAACAACAGTGAATTTTTCATTATACATGTCATATATACACCAACCGTGGTTGATAATGAAACCACAGACATGATTACCATATTAGCTACATAAATCTTCTGTGATGATTGTGCATTTTGTATTCTGACTACATCATAAAAAAGTATAAAAATAATCGTAATTAAGATTTAAACCTGTTATCTACATATAATTATATATATTCTGAAGGATTAATGTAATCATAGTCAGCTGTTGAAGTTTGATATTCACTTTCAATCTTTTTTATATTATAAGCAGGATTATTCTCCAACTGAAACACAGGATCCATATTTATGTAATCATCTTCAACTGGTACTTGTATCGAGCTAGATTCCTAAGTTTGAAGAGGAGGAGTCATCATAAACAAATTAGAAACTGCTTATGTATTAACTTATATTGATATTCAGTTATTTATATAATTATTACAAGCAGGATTATTTGTGCACCTGAAACACAGGATCCATTGATATGTAATCATATTCAACTGACACTGGTCTTGAGCTGAATGTTGGAGTTTGAAGAGGAAGAGACTCTTGATCATGTGACGTCTCAAGATTAGAAATATTAATTGCAGCTTTAGGACCAGATCTATTGAAATGTGGATAAACTATTCTCATAAATATTCCTTTGTATAAAAAGTGTCAATTGATAAACAAGAATAATTTAAGAGTTACATGAACTGTTCCAAAATCATGACATAGAAACAAAACATCAAATTGTAGGGAATACGATAATCACTATCTCAGTTTACACTAAGAAAACAATTTTGTAAAGTGGATTAAATTAAGGATTTTTAGGATCATACATCTAATATATATATATTAGTTGTATAGTCATTTTGAATTATAACCCAGCATACTAGGAGTATAGTCAAGGGGTCTTATATTGAGTTGAGACATATTTGGAACTGGACAGAATCTAACTGCTAAAAGTAATTATAAGTAAACTTTGCATTATTTCATCAGTATTATAAACTACACGTCTTATTGACTGGTGATGAAGAGACTGCTAAGAGAGCTTCAATTCTGCTGTTAGTACATGAAATTTGTAATAGTATTTCACAGGATTTAAACTGTAAGGGCTGTGAGATCAGCTATAGCTTCTATAAATGCTAACAAATAAATATTTATGTGTTACTAAGTGCATACTGTTTCTTCTTGATACAGATTATTACAGTAGTCACTATAATGATAACAATAACTGTTAGTATGAACACAATTCCTCCTGTAACTCCAGCAACTAGTGCAGTTTGACCTGTAGTATTAGAAAATGTCAATCCATTTCTGACTACATTTTTACCAATCCTTTGTCAATATGTATATATTTGTCTGTCTGTCTATATGTATCTATCTGTCTATCTGTCTATATGTATCTATCTGTCTATCTGTCTATATGTATCTATCTGTCTATCTGTCTCTATATGTACCTATCTATCTGTGTGTCTACGTATCTATCTGTCTATATGTATCTCTGTCTGTCTGTCTATATGTATCTATCTGTCTGTCTGTCTATATGTAAACTATCTATCTGTTTGTCTGTCTATATGTATCTATCTGTCTGTCTGTATGCATCTCTGTCTGTCTATAATTATCTATCTGCTTGCAGCTAAACAAATAATATATATAATATAGTTAGTTATATTGTGTGACATTTGTATTTACCAGTACAAATTTAGTGAACGTATTAAAAATGAAGAAATACATGTCATTGGATTTTTTGAGCTGAGGTATGCAAATGAATATTAGTTGAATTACTTACTTGAGGTAGATTGTGATGAAGTGGTGCTAGTACTCATTGTAATGGTAGTTGAAGGAGATGGAGAGGAAGTTTTGGAAGAGGAAGTAGGAGAGGAAGTAGTTGCAGAGGTGACTGTGGGAATCATTTTGTATGTAGTAGAATAGATGTGTATATATGTATGTATGTATGTATGTATGTATGTATGTATATATGTATGTATGTATGTATGTATGTATGTATGTATGTATGTATGTTGTATGATATGCATGTGTGTGTGTATGTATGTGTGTGTGTTAGCATATGTATATATATATATTTGTATGTATGTATGTACGTACATATATGTATGTTGTCTGTATGCAAGTATGCATTTATGTAAGTATGTATGTATGTATTTATGTATGTATGTATGTGTTTATTTATGTATGTATGTTGTATGTATATATATGATGTATATATGTATGTATGTATGCATGTATGTATGTATATTACATACATTGAGAGAAACTAAATGTTACTTCATTCCCCCGAAAGTCTGCAACATCTCCTTGTGTAGTATCAAAAAGAGTGAACTCATTTCTAGCTGATATTGATACTACGTATTGTACTGAGTTGTCTAGACCAGAGACAGTTAATGTATTGGAGTATAGTGTCTACGAAAGACAAGTTTTATGTATGTAAGCTAATTGCATTCATGTATATATATATATATATACATGTTTACATGTATACATAAGTACACATATAATTACATAAGCAGACCAGAATAAATATATTTAATGTATGTACATATGTATGTATGTATTATTGTATGTATGTATGTATGTATGTATGTATGTATATGTGACCAATCCACGCACACACACACCTTTGGGAAGCCTGGAATTGAATCATTACCACCGATATTCACATGTACTATATATATCAGTGGAGGTGTGGAGACTACTACACTATGACAATTAGAATCCACAGAAGGAGTATTCCATGTTATTATGAAACTAGTTTCATTCTTTTCAGTAATCTCAGGTACTGGACGATTACTTTCATTTTCAAAATCAGGAGAGAGACATTTGATTTCTGAGTAATAAGAAATTTAATGTTGTATTAAACATAATAATAAAAGAAGACAACTTCTGAATAGTCTGGCATTAAATAAACTTTGTGGTGAGTTCACTAAACAACAGCAATATATAATTATTATTATCGTCATTTCTTATGTTCAGTCGGTACAAATTTATACACATACAGTAATGTATGTAACACAACATACACTTTCACATACTCTCAGGTAATGGTTGTGTTCCTGGACTGGTTGTAGCAAACCCACTCAGTGTTAACTCTCCAATCTGCTCTAGAACACCATTATAATACAAATACAATAGCCGACCTGTGCTATTATAGAGTTCCACATGTATATATATTCCAGTTTCATCCAAAATCAGTCTAATTCTTGTAACACCTACATAAGTATATATATAATGTACATACACAAATGACTGGCTGAACCTCACTGTATATGTATGTATACATGTATACATACACACTAAAATATATACTTACATACATACATATACACATACATATATATATATATATATATATATATATACGTATATATATATATATATATATATGTATATATATATATATATATATATGTAATATATAAATTATATATATATATATATATATACATACAGGTATATGCATGTATGTATGTATGTATGTATGTATGTATGTGTGTGTCTATATATTAATGCATGTATGTATGTATATAGATCTATATATTATGTATTTATGAATGTAGTATGTTATATATATGTATTTATGAATGTATGTATATATGTATGTATGTATGTTTGTATGTATGTTGTATATGTACATGTATGTATGTATGTATAGTTATGTATGTATACATACATATGTACATGTGTGTACGCATGTAATTATGCAAGTGACATAATTACATATGTATAATATTCTAACTCTGTCTACATAATTATATTATATGTACATACACATGAATGTATACATGTATACAAACAAATGTACATGCATACATTGATATAATATACGTACAAAGTAGCTACATACATATACAGGTACATACATATATACAAATACATACATGTTTATGTATATATGTATGTATGTATGTATGTTGTATGTATAGTTATGTATTGTAGTCATGTATTTATGCATGTACGTATGTATGCATATTATACATACATACGTACATTCATAAATACATATGTACATACATATGTACATGCATAAATACATGATACACACATACCTATGTACATGCAGAAAATGCACATGGACAAATACTAATAAACTGACCTTGTGGATTCAATGAAAGTCCTGAAACACAAAAATTATCATCATCTTCTTGTAATGATACAGGTGATAGCGTAATATTTTGTATTTCATTGATGATAGTATATATACAATTTTGTTCAATGTTCTCTGCTAATGTTGAGAATACCAGATTAGTACGCAAAACAACTAACTCCATTTGTTCAAGATCATACTGTACAAGACATCTACCTTCTTGAGTCTCCTCTATCCAGTGAAGTAACCTGTTAAATGTATATGTTATATCATGCCTGAAAATGGTAGCTATGGTAACTATTTCATAGACACACATACACACACACACATACATAGACTGCATATTGATACTCACCCTTTAAAAGGGTTAATTGTCAATTCAGTCTGAAATTCAACAGATATTAGTATCTTAGATGTATACACATGTATCATATTCCTGTCTTCAATGCTACCAACATCTAACAGATAATATATCATTAGCTGTTCTCCATTTCTCACTGCCACATAGAGTTTCTTTGCTATCCAGTCATAGGACATAGCAAGAGGAATAATCCCATTATCAAATGTGAAAAATAGCTGTTCAGAAAATAAAATAATATACATATATAGCATATATGTATACATACATACTTGCATCCACATATACATACATTAGTACACAACTTACACACACACACGCACATATATATATAATTATATATACATAAATTTGTTATGCATGAACATACTTCTCTCATATTTGGATTATCAATATATCCTTTCCAAATATACTTATTATCAGATGAGGTGTAAAAGACAATTCTATTTCTCTTATCAAGAACAAAAGGTGTCCTTCCATTACGAAAATAATCCTCGAGCAGATTCTCATTTTCATGTAATTGATATATCAAACCAACTTGGTTCTCGTCAAATACAAACAGTTCAACAGCAGGAATAGGATCTGTATAATTATATAATTGATTAATTCATGAATACAACTTGTTCAATGCTGAATGGCATTTTATGTTTCCACGTACTAAACTCTCCATTGCTGTTTGGAATAGTTCATTAGATTTTATAATTATAATATATGAAATAAGAAATTTGTACATCAAATGAATTCTACAGATTTTGAGTAATTAATAAAATAAGTAATTTTTTATCCTCACTTTTGTGTTTGAATATATTCGTTATTGATTAACATAATAGTTTCATTTGTTTTATACAGATTAGATACTATTACTCACATGTTGTGTTTATCCAGATTGGTTCAGACCATGAAAATTCATTACCTCTTACCTGAAACAAAGATATTCTAATTTATACTCCTATTTATTAACTAACTAACTGACTTGTGCGATATATAATTGATTTGATATTAGTGGAAAAGAAAGATTATTCATATCTGTTCTTGTGACAATGTTTAAAAAAGGCTCTTGAGGAAGAATGTCATTAAAACTTCCTTCCTACATATATATAGGATGTAGTGAAAATCACATATGTTAATACTCACAAACACAGACAACCCACCCCCCACACATACATACATATATACATATATATACACGCACACATACACATACGACAATTATTTCCATTGAACTATCAGCAGTAAATATTCTAATATCATAACTAGTTGCTTGTGGGAGCTGTTGCCAAATAAGTTGAGCAGTAATAGAATCACCATTTAATAATGGTTTGTAGACATGTGCTCGTACATTCATCACTTGATTCATAGTAATAACTGAAAAAATAAATACATTCATACTTACATATGTGTAGTAAATGTATAAATTATGCATTTTGGCAATATCATATTTGCAATTGTTTCGCGAATAGTTGGAATATGAAATACATAGTAGTGCATAATACAGTAACTGTACAATTGTATACTCACATTCCACTGTTTCAAATCTGTTATTACAGCATTTGTCAGTCCCATTCACACAAATGTTGATACAGTAGGTTGTGTCATTTGCAAGATGAACTAGAATAATACTATTCTCTGTTGTTAATATCTATTAAAATTGAAATACATATAAGGCTAACACTAGTTGCAGTACTCACTGGATTATCATCTGTAGAACCAAGTGGTCCATAGAATATTTCATAGTATACTGTATCCATACCAGCACTTTGTCCTGTTTTAGATCTTGAAGTTCCTTCAGTTATATAATGGTTCCATTCAACCAACACAGCAGTAGAAGCAGCAATAATGGCATTATTGAATGTAATGTCTGAATTCCAACCATTTTCACATATAGTCTGGAGTATGAAAACAATATAATACTTATTCACAATAATATCTAGCATCCTTATTACTAGTTGGGATTCAAAATCAGTGATCAATACAGAGATGATAGATACATACATACAAGTGAGGATACCAGGTAGAGATGGTATGGTAATCAAAACAAAATATCACTATATACATAGTACCAGGATTACTCAAACCCTGCAATATAAGTGATATTTCACTGAACATGTACCTTAGCTTGTTAACTATTATCTTCACCTTAGTATCCCTAGATTTGTAAAACATGTTTTAATTTCCTTAACATTTATGGGAATTATAATGATCTCAGCTATGTTGGTAGTAAGTAGGGACTACTGTGCAAATGTATACATAGTTACATACAAATGTATATATATAATATATACAACTACCAGAACTACAACAACAGTATGTTTGATAACAATATGTTTAATGACTACCGAAATAGGATAGGTATAAACTATGATGTAGGAAATACCTATGTTAATGAAGAGTAAATAACATCATAACATGAGATGATATTATTCAATTTGTTAATTAGTTTTCAGCCCTTAATTGGTAGATGTGCATGACAATAGACTGATGGAGTATTCTTCACACATAATATAAAGTAATTCATTACCAATGAATCATGGTTACTAGTTGTACTCTATTTTTGATTGAGTCATGGTGAAAGTTTTCTCACTTTTAAAACAACAAATGTATACAGGTGTTTTTAAGCCAAAAAAATCCTTCTTTGACTCCATTATCATCAATGCAAGAAGGAGTAACGTACTCTATATGTACATATGTTAGAGTATTGCCAACACTATACTGTAACTTATATACATATAATTTTTCACTATGCATGTAGATGTGTATGTAACTATGTATATGTATATAACTTATACACATAAGCTTATATTTCACTATGGTAATACTTATAATTATACCTAGATTAGGTATAGATTTGTTTTGATCACTATACCAGTGAAAACATTGTGACAATATATATATATGACATTATAAATAGTATGTTTGGCATCATTTGTCTAATAGAGCTACGTACTTAGGTAAACCTTACATACACTGACTAGATATATATATAGATATATATAAAATTTGATATGGTACTGTTCATTGCACATGAAGACTAGACTTACCCCTTGGGCTGGTATAAAACGTCTTATGAGGTCATGGGAACAATCCAACTCCAGTCCATTGACTTCTATTGTATGAAGTAATACCAGAAGCAGAGACAATACATACACTCCTCCTGTTGTCATATCTTGAAATAATAAGCTAGTTTAAACCACTGAGATTGATAGTGTAGTAACTGTAGTTATTATACTAGAGATAAACTGATTTATGGGAAAACATGTGTATATTACATTAGTTGTTTTTACGTATATGAACAACATTTATGTATTCAGAGGCCATTTTATGATTTCATTACACTTAATATGGTATTGTAGTAATAGTGTGCGTATGGCTTTTGTGATGAAAGTAAACATATTCTGATTAACATTACGAACAAATTATTATTAAAAAATAAGCATAATTAGGAGAACTGATGAGAAAATAGTTTATGTTCAAAATCATACATTACATATATAATCATATTCAGTTGTTGAAGTTTGACTTTCAATCTTATTTATATGATTATTATAAGCTGGATTACTGTCCAATTGAAATACAGGATCCATTTGTACGTAATCATCTTCAGATGAGCTTGATTTCTGAGTTGAAGAGAGGAAATAAAGAAGTAAAATTATATATACTCTGAATAATAAATATTTATACTCAGTTTGGGAGTTTAACTTTCAATCTTCTTCTTATACTAATATATAGTGGTGAGAACCATACTGGTGTAACCCACAAGCAGTATTATACCCATGTTAACATGAAAACACTCTCAAAATGTGTTTCAGAAATGAATAAGAATAAAAGAAACCAAAAGTTCATATTTGGTAGTTTGCAATACAGATAATTTCCAGTAGTGGATTTTGGATTAGTCCAATATGATTATGAGCCCTTCAATTATTATAATAAGGTCCACCTGAAACACTGGATCCATTTGCATGTAATCATCTTCATCTTCTTTTGAACTAGATTTCTGAGTTTAAAGAGACGAGACAAGTTAGAAACTGCAAGCTATTCTATAATTATAATTATTATAAACAGAATTATTTGTCTACCTGAAACACAGGATCCATTTGTGTGTAATCATATTCAGCTGATACTTGTCTTGAACTGGATTTCTGAGTTTCAAGAGGAGGAGACTTTTGATCATGTGGTGTCTCAAGAACAGAGATAGTAATTGTAGGCTTAGGACCAGGCCTATTGAAATGTGAATGTATTTAATCAACTACTCTCATAACATACATCTTCATAAATTTTCTAAAGTACCATTATAATAGATACAAATCCTATAAATTACCTTGGTCTAAAGTACCTACATACATAGTAATTATCAAATTAAGTACATTTGTATTTTGTACGAAGTAAAAGTGATGTGGTTATAATAATGTTGGAGTTATTGTTAAACATTTAAAAACTACTTCATAAATGGATTGCAATAACGACTTAACTTCAATATTATCTGATGATTATCATAATTATAATTATATTTAAAAATAGTATATAAGGGGTTACAGACTAACAAATAACGTATTGTGTTAAGTGAACTATCTGTAAGTGCATTAAAATATGCATACTGTTTCTTCTTGATACAGAGTATCATAGTCATCACTATAATCAGACACACTATTATGAACACAAGTGGTCCTGATACTCCACTAATTAATACTGTGTCTGTTTGACCTGTAATGTTAGAAATATATAGATATGTGTAACATAGATATGTGTAATATAACTTGTTCACCTGAAGAGCCTCCAGGAGCAGGAGTATTAAAAAATCTTTCTGAGATGTTTGAAGCTAAGAACATAAGTATGAATAAGTTAAACAGATGTCAATAAAGAATAAATGTTTTTAAACGAAAAAGTATGTAGGGATATTGATATTAGCACCAAAAAAAGCACAGAAACAAGATTGTGATGTAAAGACAAAAATATAAGAGAAGAAAATAGAAGTGACATTGGGTGATCATAAAGTATGCATGGATTATTTTGAGCTGTTAGTGGTTGAGAGAGACAAAGTGTATCATTACTTACTTGATGTAGATTTTGAGTTGGTAATATTCATGGAGGTAGAGAAGGAGGTGGGCAAGAAAGAAGAAATGGATTTTGTGCTGGTAATAATCATGGTGGTAGTTGAGAAGGAGGAGGGCAATAAAGGCAAGCAGGAGGAGATGGAAGTAGTCGTGGTACTAATTGTGGCAGTAGTTGTAGAGGATGCTGTGTGAATTGTTAATTTTACATTTGTAAGTATATGCATATGGATGTATGTACATGTACATGTATTGGGTGATCGTGAAGTATAAATGGATTATTTTGAGCTGTATGTATGTGTATGTGTGTATGTATGTATGTATGAATGTATGTATGTATGTATGTATGTATGTATGTATGTATGTATGTATGTATGTATGTATGTATGTATGTATGTATGTATGTATGTATGTATGTATGTATGTATGTATGAATGTATGTATGTATGTATGTATGTATGAATGTATGTATGTATGTATGTATGAATGTATGTATGTATGTATGTATGTATGTATGTATGTATATGTATGTACGTATGTATGTATTTAGTACCACATACATTGAGAGAAACTAAAAGATACTTCATTCCCCCGAAAATCTGCAACATTTCCTTGTGAAGTATTAAAGAGTGTGAACTCATTTCTAGCTGATATTGATACTATGTATTGTACTGAGTTGTCCAGACCAGAGACTGTTAACGTATTAGAATATTGTGTCTATATGAAAAGAGACAGTGTATGTATGTATGAACTTAGTGATTATACATCCATAGTAGCACATTACAATAATGTATATATGGCCAGTTTAATAAAAACTTGTGCAGTAGAACTAGTTCACAACTCTTCTCTAGATCTGTCTCACTTTCTCTCTGTGTGAAAAATTTGATTGTCTTGTCCACCACATTGAACTCTGGCTCCGTTTGTTTATCAGTCTGTCAGTTGTTAGTCTGTCTGTCTCTCTAAACACACACACACACCTTTGGGAAGCCTGGAACTGAATCATCACCACTGATATTCACATATACTGTATATATCAGTGGAGGCGTGGAGACTACTACACTTTGACAATTAGAATCCACAGAAGGAGTATTCCATGTTATTATGAAACTAGTTTCACTCTTTTCAGTAATGTCAGGTACTGGACGATTGCTTTCATTTTCAAAATCAGGAGAGAGACATTTGATTTCTGAATAAAAAATTTAATGTTGTATAATAATATAAGAAGACAACTTCTGAATAATCATAAAATCTGAGGTAAGTTCACTTCAACAACACCAAAATAATTATAATGATCATTTCACAAGTTATGTTCAGTCGGTACACATATAGTAATGTAACATAATATACACATACTTTCAGGTAATGGTTGTGTTCCTGGACTAGTTGTAGCAAAACCATTAAACTCTATATTTCCAATGTTTCCAATATCATTATTATAATATAAATAGTATAGCTGACTTATACTACCATAGACTTCAGAAGAGCCTTGAACATATACATATATTCCAGTTTCATCCAAACTCATTCCAACTCTTTCAACTTCATTAATTCCTATAACGAAATATACATAATTATAATTATTCTATATAACATAATACATATTTTATATAGAAATTAATACGTGTGTATACACACACATCCACATACGATTATAATTTTTGTCATGTATGTATACATGTTACGTGTACAAATATGTATAGATACACAAAATTATACATGCATACTTAAGTATATACATACATACATACGTACGTACATATATATATACATACGTACATACATACATACATACATACATATATGTACATTCATACATATGTAAACATGCACACATATATGTGTATACATACAACATGCATAAATACATACATACATATATGCATACATTAAGTACATACTTATGTACATACATGATACGCACATGCCTATATCAGAAAAATACTAATAAACTGACTTTGTGGATTCAATGAAAGTCCCAAAACACACAAATTATCGTTATCTACTTGTGTTGGTACAGATGAGATGCTAATATTTTGTATTACATCAATAGTAACAGTGTATATGCATCTTTGTTCAATGTTCTCTGCCAATGTTGGAAATCCCAGATTATCACAAAGAACGACTGGAATCATATTTTCAAGATCAATCTGTACAAGAAATATACCTTCTTGTGTCTCCTCTATCCAGTGAAGTACCCTGTTAAATGCACCGTAGATTAACATCTGACATAATTCTGAGATAGTAACTATGGTAACCATGTCATAAATCAACACTCACCCTTCAAAAGGATTAACTGTCATTTCTGTTTGAAAGTTGATAGATAATTCTCTAACAGCAGTATACACATGTATCATATCCCTGTCTTCAATGTCACCAACATCTAACAGATAATATATCATTAATTGTTCTCCATCTCTCACTGCTAAATAGAGTTTCTTTGCTATCCAGTCATAGGACATAGCAAGAGGAACAATTCCATTATCAAATGTGAAAAATAGCTAAAAAAAATAATGCAAGTTTATTATACAAGAATACTCACATGCACAACATACATATAGCATACATGTATATAATATATACATACATACATACATACTTACATCCATATAATATATATATATATATATATACATTAGTACAATGTCATACATGCTTGCACACATAAATATATATATATGCATAGATGAATTTTCTTATGTGTGAACATACATCTCTCGTCAAGATAAATGAAGCATCAATATTCCTTTCCAAATATTATTATCAAATATATATATATATATATATTTATACTTACATATATATATATATAATATTATATATAAATTATATTATATTATATATATATTATATGCATAAATGTTTTATATGTGAACATACTTCTTTTATAACTGGATCATCAATATTTCCTTTCCAAATACGATATATATCATTACTAATTCCTGTGTAAAAGACATTTCTATTTCTCTTATCAAGAGCAAAAGGACTACTTCCATTACGAAAATAATCTGAGAACTTTAAATCATCTTCATATAATTGATACATCAAACCAACTTGGTTCTCATCAAATACAAACAGTTCAGAAACAGGATTAGGATCTGTATAATTATAAAGATTCATTAATATAAATTTCATCATACTGCATGTGTTTTTACATTAATTATCATTCAAACTAGGAACATGTCAGGTACAAAATACGAATTCCAATGGTTATCATCACTTTTGTGTAAGTAGTTGTCATTGAGTGACACAATAGTTTTGTTTGTTTTACAGAGATTAAAATAAATACTCACATGCTGTGTTTATCCAAATTGGTTCAGACCATGTAAATTCATTGGCTCTTACCTGAAATAAAGATATTGTTATAAATTAATTTACACTACTATATAACTAACTAACTTGTGCAATATATAATTGATCTGATATTAGTGGAAAAGAAAGATTATTCATATTTGTTCTTGTGACAATGTTTAGAAAAGGGTCGTGAGGAAGAAGGTCATTAAAACTTCCTTCCTACAGGAATGGATGTAGTGAAAATCACATATGTTAATACTCACAAACACAGACAACCCACCCCCCACACACACATACATACATATATACATATATATACATGCACACATACACATACGGCAATTATTTCCATTGAACTATCAGCAGTAAATATTCTAATATCATAACTTGTTGCCTGCGGGAGCTGTTGCCATATAAGTTGAGCAGTAATAGAATCACCATTTAATAATGGTTTGTAGACATGTGCTCGTACATTCCTCACTTGATTCATAGTAATAACTGAAAAAAATACATTCATAATTACATATGTGTAGTTTAGCAATACCATAATTGCAATTATTTCGTGAACAAAAAATATATTGAACATGCTCAACATTATTTTTTGCACATTTGAATCATGGGATATGAATCACAGTGAAGAGCAGTACATACAGAATATTGTACAATTATATTATCACAATCCACTATATATAATTACTGACTAATTCTATTATACTCACATTCGATTCTTTGAAATGCTCTACTACAGCATTTGTCAGTCCCATTCACACAAATGATAATACAGCTTGTGCCAAGATCAAGATGAACTAGAATAATACTATTCTCTGTTGTTAATATCTACGTATTAAAATATAAACACCAGGTATAAGACTAAGACTAGTTGCAGTACTCACTGGATCATCATCTATAGAATCAAGAGGTCCATAGAATATTTCATAGTATGGATCAACACCAGCACCTCCTATACCTGTTATATAATGATTCCATTCAACCAACACAGCAGTAGTAGCAGCAATAATAGTATTATTGAATGTAATGCTTGAATTCCAACCATTTTCACATGTCTAAGAAGAATATAATACTATTAATAATAATGACTCACATCAGTAATCATTGCCACTAAGGTGCTAAACCATGTATATACTGATCAACTTAGAAAATTATAAATGTTATTACTGTCGTGACCCTGGTCTGATTCTTAACAGCACATTTTTACTGGAGGAGGCAATTAAAATGGACAGATCACTCTGAACTCTAGATTTTAGTTGTTCTGTAAAAGTATATACAGATTCTTGATCGAACTGAAATGCTCCTTCAAGGTTCTATATAACTACTCACTAAAAACTATAATTAGTACTATTGTAGCGTGCAGTTCTTATGAGACTCAATAGTTATATAACATCTGTTCTGTGTATATAATTACTTACTCATACCGTAATAGACTTGCAACCCTTCTGCTGACTGCAGGAACACTCCAATGATTGAGACAATACCAGAAACAACAACAATACATGAAATCCTTTTAGTATCATATCTCTGAAACAAAGAATTGTGAATAAACAAGTTTCTGCAAAGATATGACTAGGATACACGAATTAAAATATTAGCATTTTTTTTTTTGGTCAAAAGGAGTCAGCATTAATAACACTTATACGTTATTTGGTTAGAAACAGTCAGCTTTAATTTTATGATTTCATTATAATACTGCTAATTATGTTATTGAAAAATGACACTTCTTTTATTATATAAGAGAAGATGGTTTATTCGGTCAGCATTTTATGATTTTATTATCATGCTATTAATTACATTACTGGTAACTAACTCATCCTGGAGCACAAACATATGACTCAACAATAGGATATCAAACCTGACAAACTATATTGGTAGTAAAATAATTAAACTTGTGTTTTTTTAGTTAGAAATAACTAAGTACCTCTTTTGATAAGACATTTTGACTTTCAGTGTAACTAAATTACAGGTCTACTGTAATAACTATAACTAAAACCCTTTTTAGTGAGTGTTTTGATTTTTAGTTAATTAGCTAACTAAATTATGGGTCTGCTGTAATACTAATACATGGAAATTGGCCAATAATGTCACCACAATGAATACGTAGATCTACACTACGTAAAGCCATACACTATGTCATAGTGTGGTATATTTACATATGTAGGGTTATACGAAAGTGGTTTAGTTATAGTTTAATTAACTGAAATAATATTAGGCTTATACTAAAAGGGTTTTAGTTTCAGTCAACTTAACTTACATAATATGCATGCATTTCATATTCATTGATCTAGTGGGTAGATCGAGTTGAAAGACTAATCAACAAACAAGAAAGTCTTTTGAAAATATCAGGACGGGTGATTCATCATGCAGTCAATGTTACATACATGGTGTGGTCTTGCTACTATTTATAGTTACATGCAATGGGTGTGGTCTTGCTACTATTTATAGTTACATGCAATGGGTGTGGTCTTGCTACTATTTATAGTTACATGCAAAAGCACATTGAATGGTAGCTGTATGACAAAACTCCTCTTTGTATGTAGATTTTCCAGAAGAAACAAAACATGGGCTTTAGAAAAGGCATGTACAAAAAATCTCAATGAAAGTAATAGAATAACTAATCAAGTCACTTATTATACGTAATCAAATGTTATAATTTTCTATATAACACGATAATAAAGAAAGGTAATGAATAAGACACAAAAAAAATGAAAAAAATAGAAGCATTATAATTATTATGAATCTGTTATTTATAGTATATATTCATTTGCCATGAGGCCCTGGTCAAGTGGTAAAATAATCAATTAATGAAGTCTCGTGGGATTATTATATGCATAATTATAAATTAGTTCAGCGTCATTTTGATATTCAATTCCGGAAGCTTGATATCCAGTTCTAGTAATATTATAAGCAGGGTTATCATCCACCTGATACTTAGCATCCTGTATGTCAACTTGTTCAACACTATTCTCATATTCACTTGTGGAAGTATATCCATTTCTAGTACTACCTAATATACTATTGTAAGCAGGATTATTGTCCACTTGATATTCAGCATCCATCTGTATATAATCGTATTCAGATGATATTGAATTTGAATCCACTTGTCTCTGAGTCTGATGAAGAGAGGGTGATCTTTGATCATGCGACATCTCAAGATTAGTAGGATCAGGCCTATTGAAATATGATCAACAGGAGATACAATTAAAATAAAATAAAATATTTTTGTTATAAATATTATCCAGTGTTCATCAAACTATTTAGATTCATGTTTTTAGGAGCAATTTGGGATAGAAGTTGTGATTAGCCAGCCTTTGTGGTTCAAAGCTTATAGTAATGTCATGTTCATACAAATGAAATACTGCTTACAATATAATCCGTTAAAACTACAATTTGTCATAGATAAAGTTATAATACTTCATCTATAATTAATGTATATTATATGCAATGTTTCCTCCAAAGGGTGATAGCATGGTGCCCTCCTATCCTTTAATTTAAATTTAAATGGTGAAATACACTTATTTACACCACTGATTGAATATAATATTGTTGTAATGTGCACAATTATATTACTGTTTCTTCTTGATACAGAGTATTGCAGTAATGACACCAACAAGACACACTATTATGAACACAAGTATTCCTGATATTCCACCAATTAGTGCCAAGTTCACCTGATCTGCATGTCATAATACATATAATATGTATGTATGTATGTATGTATGTATGTATGTATGTGTGTGTGTGTGTGTGTGTGTGTGTGTATGTATGTATGTATGTATGTATGTATGTATGTATGTATGTATGTATGTATGTATGTATGTATGTATGTATGTATGTATGTATGTATGTATGTATATGTGTGTATGTATGTATGTATGTACGTACATGTATGTATGTATGTATATATGTATGTATGTAAGTATGTAAGTATGTATTATACATTTTTTCACCTGAAGATTCTCCAGGTCCTGGAGTACTAGAAGATGTTTCTGAGGTACTTGAAGCTAAAATGATAAGATTCATAATTATTCTCAATCAAAAAGGAAACTGCAATGGCACAATAACTCAACGTAGATTTATAAAGGAAACACACACGGGCTGATGTGGTGGGGATTACTATAATAATTGTGCTTTTGTTTCTTAACTGCTGGTCTCAGTTGTTTAGCCACAACATTGGGGATTACTTTGAGCTGAGGTCTCAAGAAGGCAGAACACAGAAGAAATGAATTATATTGCTGAATCGCTTACTTGATGGAGTGATGATAGTAGAAGAGAAGGAAGAGGAGGAGGAAGAGGAACTAGATATAGAGTTGCCCAAAGTGGAAATGGCAGTTAGTGAGTGTATAGGAGATAGATCATTTTGAGCTGAAGTTGAGAAGGTATGCAAATGGAATATTAGTTTGTCCTTTACCAAATTACTT
>OX345646.1:810000-847500 GCA_947044365.1 Petrosia ficiformis | reverse complement strand
TTGTTCTCAATGCACTGTTACGTGTACATATATAAACCAGGATGCATTATAAAAATATAATTATTTATAATTATATTTTTATAATAGTTCAATCACCATATGATTAAATATTTTATTACTCCAATGTGTACGTGCACACTCTCCACTGTTTGGGTTCACTACCATCAATGTCAAAGAAGCATTTTTTTTTGCTTGTATGTGTATATCTTGTGTATTCAGTTTCCAAAACATTGGGAATTGTAGTCATAACACCACAGGCTTCCCACCACCCACTCTTCCAGAAAAAAAAACTCTAAATGTCGTATGTGTGTATTACTGTAAAAAGTATATTATGGTTAGTATATCTTACTTTAAAGTATGTTCACATTCATGATGACCTCACAATGTGATGACTTTATGTGTAATATAGTTTAATGTCATAAGATTAATACTGTAACTCAATAATGAAGCAATGTACTGAAATTTCAAAAAGAATGGGAACTTATATGCAAATGGAATAGACATAAAGTCGTGAGTGCTTTTCTGAGGTCAAGGTGAATGACATTTACATAGTCTTGTGAAGTACACGTAGTTACAGATTGATAGAAAGAGTTAGTATATGGTATTACCAATACAATACAATGGACTATTATATTCTATGGACAACAGGAGAATTAAGATACGTTCATGTAATCATTATAGAAAATATATCACATAGTATATGTAATCAACTTTCTCAGTACTAAAAATCTGTCCATATTCACAGGAAGAAATGATTCCTTTTGCTAAATAATGCTATAACATGTTACAATACTAAAAGTCATTGTTGTTGATCTTTGTCAAGTCTGACTCTCAACATCATTCTATAATGATGCAAATTTTACTCGTGTATATACTATATGTATATCATTTATGTATTGTATTCACAGTTTCAAAGTTATAGACATTTATACATGCTCCATATGGCAGTACAATAGAGGACATTTTAGTGACGATCCACACAACATTGTATGACACTAAATGAAAATGAATTGCATTTAGCTTATATAAACTTAATTTCAATACTAAACATGTACAATGGAGATTAATTTTCCACAACATTAATAATTATATATAATGTATATAGTATATAGACTATTATATACACATGAAAATTCTCTCTTTGTTATTGTAATGGGATACATTATAATACACATACCTCGAGCCCTTTGATTTCTACTATTTGAAGCAGCAAAGATGCATAAACTCCTTTTAGTATCATATCCATGACTTTTAATACTGTTGTTCACTCCACAAGGATTGATAAAATTTCTTGGTTTGTAAATATCACTTTTTACTTTGTGTATATTTATATTATAAACTGCTTTTAGTTTTATAACATCTGCTAAATAAATTATTAACGTTTTATGAATTCAGGAAACTATCACTTTTAAGGTAAGGCGAGGTAGTTCAGAGGTGGTAGCAATTTCAAAATCAGAATGTTTGCAACCAACATTAAGATTTTCCATAGCTAACTTGGCAGCAGAATTTGGGAGTGTGGTATAAGTGTGATCAGATATACATATACCAAAAACATTATATCTTACAATAAGATTCATAGCCTATTTTTTAAAAATTGTGCATGGCATGTGCTTCTTCATGTAGCAGCTGTTGAATTACATCATACTTTCTAATAGACAGCATGCTCTTTTGTTAATTGAGTTAGTAGGTGGGTTGTGGTTTGGTTAGTGGTGATAGCTACATGCAGCTACTACCATTTATATAAACCTCAAAGCAGGTTAAACCCGTAAAGATCAATCATTGGTTTTAAGGTGTTTTTGCTATCCCATTTTGTAGTATATATATAATTATATACATACATATATACCTATATGCATATATATAATAAAATTACAAACTATAATGATAGTGACTTCGTAATAACTATTGATGAGTTTGATTTTCATGATGTATATAAATATTATCTCCTGTTGTGATTAGCTCTCTTTCCAACAAAAGTCCTTTTCTTGTTGCTAAATATAATTTCACACTCCATTTATAATTCAAACTCATACTCATTCCAGGACTCATTCCTGAACCGCTTAGAAATTTGGATTTTGAGGTATTAGGCAAATCAGGATTCAAACGCTTCGTACCCAAACTATCGAATACTGAATTTCTTTTGATGATACCACAAGAACGTTGAACACTTGCCATGACAACATTCCTTCCTGTGTACTTTCCAAGAGGTACAGAAATGGGTTCCTGAAGAGGCATGTAAAAACATTCCCAGTGAAATGAATTCCTGTTCGTATGCCGGGAATCAATGTATATGTTGCCATAGAGACAAGTAGTAAAGTAACCAATCAAACCATGAATTAAAAATTCATACTCTAATGATCCTAATGTCTGAATATTCCCGAGCTCCCTAACTTTCTTCTCGACACTTTTATGTTCCATTTCCTCTTCCTCTACCTCCTTCTTCATTTCCTTCTCTTCTTCTTTCCTCCTTTTAGTTATATTTCCAATTTCGCGTGACTCCTTCAACATAAAAGGGCTCCAATCAAACCATACTCCACCATCATCACTAGGGGTCTTGTAATTATAACAACTACCCTCCCATAGGGTCTGGGGTTGACACATGAACACACAATCTTCTGGTAAACCGACAGTATATGTAGATAAAGAAGAACGTCCAGTTGAGGATAAAAAGGAATGTAAACTGGCACTTTGAATTGGAGCTATGAAAGTACACCATTCTTTGGGGATACTTATTCCTTTGTTTGGGTTTAAAAATAGGTGGCACATGGTGGTTGTCAGTTCCGGTAAGAACTCATCATCTCCGAAACAGCCTATAAGTTCTGAGACAAGTAGATCGCATTTCCTGTATAGTACCTGTAATGTGGTAGGTAAGTCCACATGCTGCATGCCAGGAAATAGACTGAAGGGAGCATGTACCGTCACTTTCATTTGAGGGGTCTGGTAAATATTTGAAGGGTCTTGTGCAGTTGAATTTTCAATCCAGGGGGCAAAACTTTTTTTAAGGCATTCCACTGCCAGTGGGTTGGCATCAACTGCATGTACATGTACATGTACATGTACATTAGTTGTACATGTATTTGCAGCATCAAGACAAAACCTGACTAACCGCCCTAAACCAGCTCCTACAACAAGACATGTGATTGAGTCCTTGTACATAGTCATGCTTTGGGTTGAGTCTTGGTTTAGGAGTGTGGGTTCTTGGTACTGACATGAGACTTTGCTTAGAATTGAGTCTTCACTTTCTTGGTTCTTTACAAAATCTACAGAGGTTTTCATTTCTTTACTGATAATGTCAGCCATTGCTTGGTGAATAGCAGCCCAGTAGAGAAGATCTAAGAAAGGAATTGCTTCATCAACAGGAAGCTCATTAGACAATAAAAGTATTCCCAAAATAGTAATTGATCTGTCCATCCATCCATACACACTCATAGATATACAGACACACACACACACACACACATACACATACACATCAGACTATGCAGTAGGTATTCCCAAATTAAAAATTAGTAACTACCTATCTATCCATCCATACACAGACAGACAGACATACATACACACATACACACACATCAGACTTATAAAAATATCTACTAAAGTCTGTTCACATTCACAATGACCTCAAAATTAGCATGTTATGACCTTACATGTAATATAGTTTAATGTCTTAAGGTTAATATATGATTATACTGTAACTCAATCATGACCCTTCTGCATAGACACACATTAGACACCTACATGCATATACTATTATACATACATGTGTATACATATGTACATAATTATTACATGAAGATCAAAGGGATCACACCACACTATTACCTAACATATCACATGCTACAGTGGCTGAAACGTATTTTCACAACTAGCTAGCCATAATGTTTATTTATCCCAGATACAGGTGTACCTATGATAGTTTATAATTACTGGAATTCCAAGTAACCTAATTTGTACAAAAATGTTACTAAAACCAAACTAGGATTTAGAAGGATGAGATTTCTTTCCAAATTTTTCTTGTGAATGTTCAGCACGCTTACCATCTCACTCACCATACTCATTGATGCCAAAGGAGTGTAAGCTAGATTGTACTAATCCCATAGCTGGTTTCAAACCCAGCTGTTTCTACCTCTCTCAAAGACCAAACTGGCTGCTGATAAATAGTATCCTAATAGTATACTAATAGTATACTAACCAGTAGAACCAAAGCTCTCTTTATCTCTCTGCCTTTTTAGTTGGCAATCTATACGTAAATCTTCATAAGCGTAATTATAGTTATTACAATAATTATCATCTGCATAATTAATTATATTAAACAATGATTACCATGGTAATGATTGCATACATGTACATATAATAATACATGTACATGTAACTTTAATTATATAAAACACATCGTCATGTAATTATGGTGATTATAAGTATGTATAATTGTGTTAACCTACACGTACATGTACATATATGTATATCTATAAATACTGCATGTATTATGACTGGACAATACTTATGTAATAATTAACAATAATTATATTACTTATTTGTAATGTGTGTTTATATGTGTCTCATACAAATCTGGCATTTGGTATATATATACGTACATACCTACACACGTATGGAAGTCTCACATTTTCTTTTGCCTCCCATATATACATGTATGTATATATCCATGTGTATATGTATGTATGTATGTATGCATGTATGTTTGTATGTATATAGGTATGTATGTATGTATGTATGTGTGTATGTATGTATGTATGTATGTATGTATGTATGTATGTACAATGTATGCATGTATGTATGTATGTATGTATGTATGTATGTATGTATGTATGTATATATGTATATATGTATGTATGTATGTATACATGTATGTATGTATATATGTATGTATGGATGGATGTGTGTAACTATGTATGTATATATGTATGTATGTATAATATATGTATGTATGTATATGTAGTACTACGTACATACACACATACATAAGTCTTACATTTTCCTTTGTCTCTTTCCATCATTTCATATTCATTCATTCGTAAAGATGGTGTTAAAGGTGATGTTTTGCGACAGGGAGGTAATGGACCATATTCTTTCAATTCCATTTTTGAATCCTGTCGGCAAAGTTCTCTTGCTGCCGTCATTATGCTTTCAGTTTCAAAAACATCCATGTTGAGTCCCTGATCAAAGCTTAATTCCGTTAAATCATGTGAAGAATTCTTGTTTTGTGAAAAAAATTTGTTTTGCATATCAAAAACCAGATAATGAAACAAGAATGTGATTTTCCAAAGCGGAAGTAACTACTAGCTAAGTTATTTTTATATCCGCATGCCTACTATAGAGGTGTGTGTAATTATAGAATCTATCATTATTTGTTGTGATAACTTTTGCTGATAACCTTTTATCTGCTTCCATCTGGTGATTAATACAAACGAAGGCCGTGTCTGTTTCATACTGTTGCTTGCTACATAAGAAAGATATTCTCTATATCAGCACTGGTGAGTGTATTCTATTAAAAATTAACTACGGTACCGAACGCTCAAGTTATTCAGCTGTCGTGTTTGTATATAATTATATATATATATATAATACATGTTGTATTATATACATATACATGTAGTTGATACATCATATGTTTAATTATATGTGTATGTATATAAATATACCCATATACTTTTTTTACAGTGCACTTAATAATGTGTATATATACAGGTAGTGTTTATACAACTCTAAGTGCATCAAGGTGTTGTATTTATCGTACCATAAAGTTTGTTAGCATTGCTCTTCTTGAGGCAGACAAGAGAACTAATATCTTGTCGCAATGGAGTCATCTGATCGGTTAATTGTAACGGAATTTTATTGTATTTATAATATAATTAGGATAATATGATTATATATAATCTCTTTCTAGGTAGTAAATTACTGACACCACATAGTAAGGTAGATACACATCTAAAAGGAAGTTAACATTGATCATTTGTTCTGAAACCAGCCACCAGCCATACAAGTGGTACACTTCGAATCCTTTTCTTCCTTCTACCGTTTCTATTTCAATTCATCGTAAAGAGCTTCAGGAGTTTCCTGATCTCTGACTACAATGGACAGAAGACAGACATGTCTCTTGTTGTTCTTATTTGGGATGCTGTATAGTGAGAGTACTGCTCAGGTAAGTGATATTTGTGTTTGTTGATTTAGTGATATGTCATTGTGTATGTTTGTATTTGTATGTTGATTTTATCACTTTAAATGTAACAGTGTGAGACGATCGTTGTGTATGTTGTGTTTTCATTAATTGTACCATTCTGTACACTTGTGTTTACTTGTGTGTACTGATATAATTACAGTATAGACTGAGACCGGGACTGGGACTGGGACTGTGAGTAGAGGGAGTAGTGTAGGAACAACACTGGGAGTTTGGGACTGAGATGGGGAGTAGAAATGTAAATGAAAGTGAGAAAATTACTGGGATTAGGACTGAGACAGGGTGTAGGAATAAGACTGGGACTGGGATAGGGAGTAGAATTGGGACCTTGACTGAGACAGGGATTAGAAATAAAACTGGGACTAGGACTGAGACATGGAGTAGGAATAAGACTGGGACTAGGACTGAGACATGGGATAGGAATAAGACTGGGACTAGGACTGAGACAGGGAGTAGGAATAAGACTGGGACTAGGACTGAGACAGGGAGTAGGAATAAGACTAGGACTGAGACAGGGAGTAGGAATAAGACGGGGACTAGGACTGAGACAGGAGTAGGAATAAGACTGGGACCAGAACTGATATGTATAGGGGGTATAATTATAACTAAGTCTGGAATTTTAATTATTATCCAGGTGTGATGATTTGTAACGGAATTGTAGATAATTATGGTAAAATAATCTTATTATATATTTATAAGGAATTAATTATTTTATTAAAACTTAGTACAGAAGAAGCTGTAATTGATATTCCAGTTATGAATGTACATATATTTACATGTCTAAAACGTTTTGGTCATATTTACAATATTGATCATTTGTAGTAAGTAACTTTTAAATTGATCCAAATGTATAGTAAACAACTCCAACCAATCGATGGCTTCGCATTTAATTGGCTTTTTAGACAAAAATGAAGGTTTAAAATTTAAATTATTATTTTTCTATAGTTACAATTAATACATCAATATGATCTGTTTCTATTCTTTGTCTAAATACTTATATCATTAATTAGTGTCAGTTTGATGGCATCATCAAACTAATCGTTAAAACATTTTATCCTAATCCCAGTGCTTGTTCCAGTTTTAGTCTCAGTCTTAGCCTAACCACAGTCCTTGTTCCAGTCTTAGTCTCAGTTTTATCCTAATCCCAGTCCTTGTTCCAGTCTTAGTCCCAGTCTTAGCCTAATTTCAGTCCTTGTTCCAGTCTTAGTCCCAAATCCCAGTGCTTGTTCCAGTCTTAGTCCCAATCTTATCCTAATCCTAGTCCTTGTTCCAGTTTTACTCCCTAATCCCAGTCCTTGTTCCAGTCTTAGTCTCAGTTTTATCCTAATCCCAGTCCTTGTTCCAGTCTTAGTCTCAGTCTTAGCCTCACCCAAGTCCTTGTTCCAGTCTTAGTCTCAGTCTTAGCCTAATCCCAGTCCTTGTTCCAGTCTCAGTCTTAACCTAATCCCAGTCCCTAAACTAGTGATAGCACACATTGCTAATACCATTAATTTACACTTTTTAGTTCATTTATGTAGTTTACTCACACAAAAAATGTCTTCTCAGTTACCATGGTTACGTGTGTATTTGATCAGTAGCAAATTATAACGAGATTATAATAAATTTATTAATAAGATATCAAAAGTTGTTTATTAATTTAGAGGATCTAATGAGACTATACATGTTATATACATGTAATATTAATTAAAAGATAAAAGTTATTAATATTTTTATTAGTTACTACGGTTACGTTTCAAAAGTTGATTTAAAGGAGTCCACATGTAGATGAAAATGTGATTATAATTATTATAAAATTATTTTCATCATTTCCTTTTGTGATATTGAATATACTTGTGTACCTGATTCCATGTCCTGTTGACCTACATGTACATGTACATCTATATATGTTGAGCAATAATTCAATATATCACACACAGTGCAATATTATTCCATTGCAGTAATCATATCACATGATTTTGGTCTGCCAATATTATCACAATGACAGAATATTTCCTTACTGAAATTCAATAATAGTTATAATATATGCAGTTGAAAAATACTATATTATATTATTGAGCCACATGCTCTCAAAACAAGCATTAGAAGTGTCATTATTTAAACGATGAGCCTATTTTTGCTATCATAGACAGTATCAAAGAGTAGTTGCAATATTCCAATATTCGCAAATCACCTTTAGGTAATAATCGCAAAACTTAATTTTCAATATCACACAGTCTTAATATGCATGTATATTAAGAATATGGGTTAAGAATACAGTATGACAATGTCAAACACAATCAAGTACAATGTCTATTACTAGTAATCTAGTATCATTACATCTTCAAGTAGACAGTGCTTAGTAGAATAAACTATTCTGTCTGTGTATGTCTGACATCAGTGTTATCTTAGTATGACAGTAATGACCACTTTTAGTTATAGTATGTCTAATTTATTGTTATAGTTACTTAACTAAAATAATATTAGGCTTACTGAAAGGTTTTAGTTTTAGTTAACTAACTAAAGGTGCCCATTATTGGCCATTTATTGTTATAGTTATTACAGTAGACTTGTAATTTAGTTATAGTTTAGTTAACTAAAAGTCACAATACCTTACTAAAAGAGGTTTTAGTTATAGTTATTACAATAGACTTGTAATTTAGTTATAGTTTAGTTAACTAAAATTCACAATACCTTACTAAAAGAGGTTTTAGTTTTAGTTATTACAATAGACTTGTAATTTAGTTATAGTTTAGTTAACTAAAACTCACAATACCTTACTAAAAGGGGTTTTAGTTATAGTTATTACAATAGACTTGTAATTTAGTTATAGTTTAGTAAACTAAAAGTCACAATACCTTACTAAAAGAGGTTTTAGTTTTAGTTATTACAATAGACTTGTAATTTAGTTATAGTTTAGTAAACTAAAAGTCACAATACGAGGTTTTAGTTTTAGTTAACTGAAACAACACTAATATCTGTTTATGTCAGTATGTGTGTGTGTATACATGTTTGTCAGTGTATCTATCTACATTATCGTGTGTGGGGATGTATTATTATGTACATGTATGTGTGTCTGTATACAAAATATCAATATGTTGATAATCATTAATTAAGATAATTAAACACCTTACAATGACTAACCAGTTAATACCTGTATATTAGTAATAAGTGTCTTTGACATTCTTTCTGATAATCGATGTTTTAAGTTATCTGTGTACAAACATAAACAATTATTAGGGTGTCTACCGGCCGGCCATTGCAACTTTGTAGTGCGTGCTGAAGCCATGTTTCAAATTTGTTGTGGTTTTGAAATATGAGACTCAAAGATTCGTATTTGAAAAAAAAACATTTAAGCGTCATGGGTTGAGAAAAATGCTCATAGTTTTCTCTTTAGTTTGGAACAACCAACACCATTTTCACATAATTATCTTTCCCATTTTTTTTTGTGTATATCAAATTTCAATCCATTGCTTCATTATTGAGTTACAGTATAATCATGTATTAACCTTATGACATTAAACTATACACTATAGTACATATAAGTTATTGAGTTACAGTATAATCATGTATTAACCTTATGACATTAAACTATACACTATAGTACATATAAGTTATTGAGTTACAGTATAATCATGTATTAACCTTATGACATTAAACTATACACTATAGTACATATAAGTTATCGAGTTACAGTATAATCATGTATTAACCTTATGACATTAAACTATACACTATAGTACATATAAGTTATTGAGTTACAGTATAATCATGTATTAACCTTATGACATTAAACTATACACTATAGTACATATAAGTTATTGAGTTACAGTATAATCATGTATTAACCTTATGACATTAAACTATACACTATAGTACATATAAGTTATTGAGTTACAGTATAATCATGTATTAACCTTATGACATTAAACTATACACTATAGTACATATACGTTATTGAGTTACAGTATAATCATGTATTAACCTTATGACATTAAACTATACACTATAGTACATATAAGTTATCGAGTTACAGTATAATCATATATTAACCGTATGACATTAAACCATATACTACATGTATAAAGCTTTGAGGTCATCATGAATGTGAACAGACTTTAGTTAAGATAAATGTACATTGTACTACCAAACAGTACTAATCAACCTGTAGTATGAATAGATAGATATGAAAGAGAAAATGAAGGTTAAGATATACATGTACCTGCTTGTAATTACCCTCGCCGTGAAGCGTAGGCGGAAGGATATGGTAATCATAGTGTGTGTTTGTGTGTGTTCGCAAAATTTTGCGAAAACTCTGAACACTGGTGGCTTGAACTAGATACTGGAAGACTTCAAATTACACAAGGATCAAAAATAACAACAGGCGTTTATACATACAGTAATGTTTATAAATTTACCGACTAATGTAAATTACATAATAATCGCTAAAATTACATAAACGTACATGTAGTACACGCTAAAGATATATTTCATAATCATTTTATTAAGCATGTTAGGTGTGGCTCAGAAATTTGCTAAAATTAATGCGTACTAAATATGCTTAAAATGGCTAAATTTATTGGACACAATTAATAGTAGGGTTGAGGAATTCGGCACGACTGATTCCTAGTTGCAATGATTAATGGAGTGCAAAAGACCAGTTTGTTGGAACTATTTATACAATAAGAGAGAATACATGTATGTTAATGTCCATGGTGGTCATTGGTGGACACACCTCTGTTACCATGGCAATAATGTAGTCAAACTAGTTATGCAGTACAATACTATCACAGAAGGACACATCTTTGTTAGTCTCTTAATAAACTATATTGTGTAATTTCATAAAAGGGACTACAAAGGTGTGTTCACCATTGATATTATAATTGTATCAATGTATTCCTTCCTTGTGTTGTAATACAGGTGTGTCCCTCATTGATAAAATACACTTTGTAGTTAGTTGAACCAGTTTCATATACTATATACTGTGTTACAACAGCTGGAAGGAATACATTGACGCAGTAACTACCAGCATTTCCCACTGTCCTCTTTCAGTTTGAGTTAGCTAGAGTTTAGTGTTTATTTTCTGTGAGGTGACATTAGCTAAAGCATTAACTATATATGTACATGTATATGCATAATGTATATAAATGTACATGTACAGTATAATGTACATGTATATACATGTACATGTATTTGTAATGTGTTATTTTTATGTTTTCATGGAACTACATATAAATCCAAATGAAGTGATTTAAATACTTAAATAAATTTTCTATTTACATGTGTGTCGATGTATATATATACACTGTAATTATATATATACATGTATATATTTATATATGTATATGTACACATTCATTTTAAGTATGAATGTGCATGTACACGAACACGCACACAAATATATTACAATGATTTTAGGTACATATAGATGTAAGTACGTATGTATATATATATATATATATATATATATATATATATATATGTACATGTACATGAGGCAACTCTCATTTTTCATTTTTCCATTGCCTCAGGTGTCTTTCTTTCTTTCTTTCTTTCTTTCCTGATAATATCATGTACATAATTACAGTACATACAGTAACTGTATGTAGTTGTGCATATGTATGTACATGTAGATGTACATGTACATGTACATATAAAGAATGTATGTACATGTATATACATTTATACAATTGTACATGTATGTAGTACATGTATGTAATACTATTATATGTACATGTATATGTACTTGTACATGTATAGGATGTACATGTATGTATATACAATTATACATGTACGTGTACCTACTACCTAGTACTTATAATGATTATTAGGTGAGTATTACCTTCTCTATAACTTATATAATAATTATGAAAGTGTCGTACATGTATATGTACATGTACATACATACATGTACATGTACATGTACATACATACATGTACATGTACATGTATTTGTAATGTTATTGAGATTTGCTGTATTTGATACTCACATGATAACAACTGATGTATCTTTTAAAATACCAAGAGAGATAATTATTTATAATAATTACATGTATAAGTAACAAGTATGTTATAACTTTTGTTGTTATGGATACTGTTTCTATAGTGATATAAAAACACTTATGAATATTATGATTACAGTAACCCTTAGTACCATATACACATGCGAGGGTTAATTAATTTGTTAGCTTCTTGATAAATGTTTGACTGAAATTACAATGTACAGTACCTGACTTTATTAAGTATACATACTATGATGGGAGCTATACTAGCTTTAATAAGGTGATACTCAACTGTACTTCTAACTTAGTATATACAATACCTGACTTTGATAAGTATACATACTATGATGGGAGCTATACTTTAATAAAGTGATAGTCAACTGTATTTCTTAGTAAATAGTACTACTTTGTAATGTACAATGTAATCATAGTAATGTGTGAATTTCCTTTACATTTATATGTGATAGCATAGTACTAAGGTGTAATACTGTGTAGTACATTCAAAGTACAGTGTACTTCACTCACACAGTACATTGTAGTCAATGGAAGTACAGTGATAGTATGTAAACTTAATAATGTCAGGTATTGTACTGTATACTATTGCTCTTTCTCACATAGTAATAATTGTGTGTATAACTATTATCTATATAATTATAATCATACAATATTTTATAGTTTATATAGTTACATAATCAACAGATGTGTAACTATTAAAAGAATGATAACTAAAATTTGAATTTTTGAAATTCTTTTCATTTGTTAGAGACATTCCTACTTCTATTGACATATGTACATGTATGCACACACTATACAGTATGTATGCACACACTATACAGTATGTATGCACGCACTATACAGTATGTATGCACACACTATACAGTATGTATGCACACACTATACAGTATGTATGCACGCACTATACAGTATGTATGCACACACTATACAGTATGTATGCATGCACTATACAGTATGTATGCACGCACTATACAGTATGTATGCACACACTATACAGTATGTATGCACGCACTATACAGTATGTGAAATAACTGTTTTTATTAGTAGATATGCCTTGATCTCTACCTGTGAAATCTATTTGTTATTATAGAAAAGAAAAGTTTTTTTTAACCTCAAATATTGTAAAGTAGAATGTTTGCAGAAGGTTAAACTTTTAGATTGGAAGATCCAATCTGTAACAATCATACATTTAGTGCATGATACGTTTGAACAAAGCTTATCATCGTTACATACTGGATTTTTGTTAGGGAGGGAAAAGAATCGATCGAGCAAAATGCACTGCTCTTGGGAGGGGTGTGAGTGTATGCTCTCCTAGGTTAACTTTAGTCCCTCTAAGGTTGCCTCTAGTGGCTTCTGGGGCTCCAGAAGGCATATAGTTGAGATGTACATGTAGTTTCATACATTTGGCCTGAAATCTGTCGGGAGGTACTCAAGTTAGGAGGAGATATCTCCCTTTTCCCTGATGTATGAAACCATGCTTACATTTAAATACTCAGTATCCAGGAAGGACTTAGGCTTCTTGCATGCAGTAATCTAAATCTCATGAAGCCATCATGAGGATGACCTTTTGTGGGGTATTATATTTGTGATTAAAGTCTATTAACACACCCATAAAGATGATATGTTTTATCTGCATGCCAGGTCATAGTATATGTTAGACTAAAGTTCAAAGTGTAGTATTTCACTGAAAGAGAGGAAGTGTTCTTTTATAAAGATTATAACATTGCTTTGTTAATCTCACCTGATAGGGAAAGTAAAGGATAAATTCTAATGAGTGAAGAAAGTCAGAAAACGTGACACATGAGGATTGTGAAGTGCTTATGGTTGTCTGGTTGTCATAGCTCAGTTGTGAGAGCACTAGTGACTGATGTCAGTGGCCCTGGATTCGATTCCCAGTGACTACAAGCATTTTTCACTTACCTCTTTCAGCCTTATTTAATTAGTGCTGTTTTACGTTTAATGAAACCTGTGATAGATGCGTTAGATGATAGTAAAATAAAACCTAGAAGTAATAAGTTGTAGTAGTTATTAATTGAGACCTTTGGCTCTGTGCCCACGTTAAACACACAAGCACAGTATAGGATGCTAATAATGGTACATGTACGCTTCAAGCAATCTGATTGGCTATAATTTGTCATGTGCATGCATGATATGGTGAGATAGAAGTGACATAATCTCTATGAAAGCCACACCGACCAGTAAGATCATAAAGGAATTAAGGTACTCCCATTGGTCTGCAATGCATGCCTATGCAATCACAATTTCATATACCGCATGTACACCTGTTCATATATCCCATATTACAGTACATGTACATGTATACCTACACAGTACATGTACATATACAAATGTGCATGTACACCTCTACATGTACATGTATACCTACACAGTCCATGTACATGTACACCTACACAGTACATGTACATATACATGTACATGTACATGTATACCTGTACATATACACCGATCATGTTACTGTACATTTCATGTATACCTACACAGTACATGTACATATACATGTACATGTACCTCTGTACATTGATCATATTACTGTACAGGTGTACCTGTACAGTAATATGTACATGTATACCTACACATTACTGAATTTCTATATTGTAATCATTTGATATTTTTCCAGACATTTGTCTGTATAGATTTCATTCTTGGCATTTTGTTGTCCCGAGTGGCAATATTCATAATTAGAAACAAAATGTATTCATAGCCTCACATATATAATTATAGCTTAATTACTTCAATTTACTTGTCAGCTAATGTCAATTTTAAAACCACTACTTAAGCCATAGAGATGTGGTACATGTACATGTAATTACTGAACAGGTGTGTAGGAGGGGTTAAAGGATGCATGGTCATGGGTATGACCATCATTGGTTAACCAATAATGTTTGGACACACCAGGTAGCTTTTACAGCTAATGTTTTTAGGAGGTGCCTGGAATCAGCTGCTTTCTACTAGACACCTGCTATCTGATTTTGTGTCTGGTCTGGTATTGTGGTTGCCCAGACATCTGGTATGTGATACAAGTATGTCAGTGTGTGTGCCATTGTATCCATAAACACGTGGAATATCTGATATGAGATATCTGGTACCAGTCTTGTGTGCCATTGTATCCATAAACACGTGGAATATCTGATATGAGATATGGTACCAGTCTAGTGCGATATTGTATCCATAAACACGTGGAATATCTGATATGAGATATCTGGTACCAGTCTGGTGTGACATTGTATCCACAAACACCTGGTATCTGATATGAGGTATCTGGTACCAGTCTAGTGCGATATTGTATCCATAAACACGTGGAATATCTGATATGAGATATCTGGTTCCAGTCTGGTGTGACATTATCCATAAACACCTGCTATTTGATATGAGATATCTGGTAGAAGTCTGGTGTGACATTGTATCCATAAACACCTGGAATCTGATATGAGGTATCTGGTACCAGTCCGGTCAATCTGGTACCAGACTGATCTCTCTGACATTGGTTCCTATACTCATTAATTGATTGATAATATTGCAAAAGTCACTTAACATTTTTCAAGCTAATTATAGGAATTTTGTTCACACAATCTCTAAAGTTGACCTCTGACCTTTGAAAATGTAGCATTTACAAATTGTAATATTCTTATACAGACAGTAATAGGACAAAGCACTCATCATCATTATTAGTGGCAGACAGGAAATGTATTTACTACATGAGAACATTTTTAGAAATACAACAATTCACACAATACATTATTTAAAAATGGGTTCATTTCCTCTACTCTAAATTTTTACTCTCCAGCTGGTTATATCTATTCATTGCTTGTAAGTGTTTTGGTACAATGCCAAGCTGCAGTCTATACGTTATATATCCACTGATATTCCAGTCTTACTTAGCTAGATCCTTAATTGGATTATATGTGGTACTATTAACATATGGTGACTTGTTATTTTAAGGAACATGTGATAATAATAATAAGTCTTTCTAGACCTAACAGGATTAGATAAGTGGATGAACCTCCAAAAATTACTTGTATATAACCACTTAAATGTAGGTACACACACACACACATACATACATACATACATACATGTACATGTACATACATACATGTACATGCATACATGTACATATACATATATACATACATGTACATACATACATACATACATACATATATACATACATGTACATACATACATGTACATACATACATGTACATACATACATGTACATACATACATACATGCATACATGTACATCTATACATACATATATACAATACATAAGTACATGTACATACATATATACATACATACATAAACACATACATAAACACATGTACATTGCATATGGTGTGAATTCTTTCTATTTATCCATTTAATTAGTAGATACTTTTATTTATTCAATATACATGTGTTTGGATGAATATAGATTTTATAAATGGAAGATATACTTACATGTAGATACAGATGAAAGGACATTTGAATGATTGTACACTCAAAGAATTTACTCTATCAACCACAAATTAATGTTATAGTATTCTCTGTATGTGTATGTGGGATAAATAAATGTCATTTGACAGGTTTTGTTTTAGTCATTAAGTGTGAATAATAAATATAAAGACTATGAGAGCAGACGATTTTTAATAATTAATATATAATTATGTTTATAATAATGACTAGGGGGTAGTTCAGATAATGAAGTGATAATTATTAATATTAGTATTGCAGTATATGTCAATATAAAGTCACCATACAGTACAGTAATTACTCAGTAGTTTCATTTCCACACTACAGTAGTTCAACAGTAGTTTTGACAGTAATTGGTATACTTGTCAATTGAACACCACAGTAGTGAGACAGTAATTACTATACTATACTGACAGTAGAACTAAGATAATTACTATTACTGTATGGTGACATTTTATTGACATACATGTATACTGTATATCATTGTTTCCACCAAAGTGTGTTACCATGTTGCTCACCATCCTACTTTATTGAAAAACACTGTTTTATAATAACACTGATTGAACATTGTTGACTAAATGTGATGTACCACTGATACACTCCTCCACCCCTTAATATCTATCCCGAGGGAAACATTGGATATTCATTCGTCTATCCATCTTTCATTTGTCCATTTATCCATCCATTCATTCATCCATTCATCCTGTTTTATCCATCCATTCATTCATCCATTCATCCTGTTTTATCCATCCATTCATATATTTATCCATTCATTCATCCCTCCATTCATTCATTTATCCATTCTTCATTTGTTCCATTTATCCATTCGTCCCTCCATTCATTCATTCACCCGTCAACTACTCTTGTTCTACAGTGTGTAAGTGTGTGTGATGATGGAACTGGTTACAACTCCATGATAGGAGGCGCCTCAGACGATTTCCCTAACAATTTTACTCTACAATGGCAACCCTATCCTTCAGATCCATTTTATATTGTTCAACACAGACTTCAAGATTCAGGGTCACAATTCATATCATCTCCTATTGTAAGTTAAATAATTAATGATTAATATAACTACATGTACATGTATATAATATAAATACATGTACATGTACATGTATATAATATCATGTACACTATACATGTAGTTAAATTATATACATGTACATGTACACAGGACATGTTAATTATAATATAATATTTATTATTTACAGCTAACAGATGAGACCTATACTATTACTAATCTATCACCTGAATCAGATTATGAAGTACGTGTATGTTTAGCTAATGGTACTGATAATGATTGTGGAAATTGTTTGAAGTGTTTTAGAACTGAAACTGCTGAAGGTAACAACATGAATATACATGTACATGCCTAGTGTTCAGTTACCCTGTTCATACAGGCGTATGAGATGTTTGATTCGGACCCTGCCAGCTGAGCTGCCTTGGTAGCTCAGTTGGTAGAGCATCTGTCTGGAGTACAGAGTGTCGTGGGTTCGAATCCCACCTGAGGCAACTCTCTTTTCATTTTTCCATTGTCTCAGGTGTCTTTCTTTCTTTCTTTCTTTCTTTCTTTCTCTCTTTCTACATCTCCTATAACATCATGTATATGCTTAGGTTTGGTGTTGGTGTCATTGGTGGTTTCATTACCCCGGCCTTCACCTAATGCCTAGTGTTCAGTTACCCTGTTCATACAGGCGTATGAGATGTTTGATTCGGACCCTGCCAGCTGAGCTGCCTTGGTAGCTCAGTTGGTAGAGCATCTGTCTGGAGTACAGAGTGTCGTGGGTTCGAATCCCACCTGAGGCAACTCTCTTTTCATTTTTCCATTGTCTCAGGTGTCTTTCTTTCTTTCTTTCTTTCTTTCTTTCTCTCTTTCTACATCTCCTATAACATCATGTACATGTACTTACATGTACTTACATGTACATGTATGTACATGTACATGTATATACATTAGTGTTGTTTTAGTTACGTCAGTACAAAACATTTTAGTTTTAGTTTTAATTAGCAAATCTGATCAATTTTCAGATATAACAGTTTACTTGTATTCGTGAATGCCATTTTATTTGTCTGTCTGTCTGTCCGTCTATCTGTCTGTCTGTCTGTATGTCTATCTGTCTGTCTATTTGTCTGTATGTCTCTCTGTCTGTCTATTTGTCTGTATGTCTCTCTGTCTGTCTATTTGTCTGTATGTCTCTCTATCTGTCTATTTCTCTGTATGTCTCTCTGTCTGTCTGTTTGTTTATTTGTTTGTGTGTCCTGTCTGTCTGTCTGTCTGAAATCTTATAATTCTGTTTTTGATCTATTTAGAACCTCCTGGCCCTCCTCGTGAAGTGCAGGGCAGTTCTTTAGGTCCTCAATCATTCGTTATAATGTGGGGAGAACCTTCGATTACAAATGGTGGAATAACTGGATACATTGTGTCGTTTGGTCGTTTAGTGGATGGGTTGACAACAAATGAGTCCAGAGAATCTGATGATCGTACATTTACTGTTAACAGTGGTATTACTGCTAATACAACTTATGTGATTGTAGTATATGCTATGAATGAACATGGAATTGGAATCCCATCTGAACAAGCCTTCGTTACAACAGACACATTCAGTAGTGAGTTTTAGATATTTACGAAAACATAATACATGTATGCCCTTCTCTTCCTCCTCCTCTTCCTCCTCCTCTTCCTCTTCGTTTCTTCCTCTTCCTTCTTCCTCTTCTCTTTCTCAACATCTTTTTATTCAAATCATATTTCTCTCTCCTCATCTTCTCAGCTGATCCTGGAATTCTATTAGTCAGTGATCCAAATGAAATATTGTATTTTAGTGTTAATGAAGAGAATGTAATACAATCTAATATATTAGTGACAACTAAGCAGACTCTACTCTCAACTAATTCTACTGTATTAGGTATATGTCATAATTATATTTGTACGTATGAAATATACATAGAGTGAAAAACATGGCTGGCTAATCCTCTCTCAGTTAATTCACCATTACATAGGGTCTAAGTACAGCGTGAAATGCTACATGTGTTAGTTTTTACAATTACCTTTCATGCTACCCCCATTAAACAATTAACCCTAGACTTTACTAAGTACATGTGCATGTATAACAAATATATATCATAGGTTTGGCTGGATCATAACTCACAATGCAAAAATATAAAAGCAATCACAGAGATGGCCCTGCATGCCATAAAAAATTAAAACATTGATATAATTAAACACAAGGTCATAGCAGTTCCACTGTATTTTTAAAGTGTGTGTATATAGTCTCTTAGTGATCTGACTGTTCTCTTTCTCTTACTCAGGTATTGATTATCATTACAATCGTAGTGAGATTTATGTCACTCTTAATGACAGTACAATAGTACGATATAGTGTTGATATATCACTGATGGAAGAGTCAAGTACTTTTACTCTAACACACACCAATACTGAAGTCATCTTCTCACAACTTGGAGATGGTCTGGGGGCTATTACTGTGGATTGGATTAATGCTTTATTGTACTGGGTACAGTATGATGGGAACCAGTCTCAGGTTAGTAGAGTCCATAGTTAATTAAGGATCTGTTAGCTAGATTCCAATGTCACTATTAGCAGTGCTTCAATTTTGAAATAGTTTTTGAAATTGGAGCACTGCTAGTCAATTTCTTCATACTTATATCTACTATTATTATTTTGCATTTTCCAGCTGTACTCTGGGTCACTAGATGGTGGAGATATTAATACACTTGGAATACCTGTTAATGGACAACGAATCCACAGTTTAACTGTGGATCCTATTCATGGGTGTGTGTGTGTGTGAGTGTTTATGAGATATTTAACTAAATATTTTCTTATATTGTAGGTATTTCTACTGGGTTCTTAATAATTCTCATTTAGCACAAATCCCTCTCGGATCTGTAATGGAAGCTGATTCTTCAACTAATCTCACAGCATCAGCCATCCTTCAAAATGACCCATTCATAACTGCATTTAATCTAGATTTAGCTGATTCCCAGCGTTTAATATCCAGTGGCACTCAGGTGATTTTGGAAGGATTAGATGGTGATATGCGTGGTTCTACGACTTATCCTTTCTCATTGACAAGTATTTTAACATCATATGGTGTAGTATCAATGGTTGGAGTTTCTAATGTGATTGTATTTCGTAATGCTGAAACTAATACCAATTTACAAGGTATTACACTACCTGAAGCAGATGATATAGTTGGTGATTTGAGAATATTTCGATCCACATTTCAACCTCTACCAGGTGAGATTTAGAGAATAAGAAAAATTAACACATTCATACATACCACATTGGCTGTGGGTGTGGTTAATATTTTAAGTCAGCTTTTCAGCAAAGTACTGTACAGTATATACTATGTAATCATATGTGTATAATTAAGAGTTTACTGATGTTAAGATGTTTTCTGCTATCACTTTACAATACATGTACAATTGTACATGTACATGTATTACCCACTTGTGCAGTATGACCAATCAGATTGCAGAAAAGTGTCACATGATTGATTAAATTATTAATTGCACATTCCTGGAGTCTGAAGTTCACAAATTGACAATAAATCACTCATACACGCGCATACATGTATGTAAATGTACATACATGTATGTACATGTACATACATGTACATACATGTACATACATGTACATACATGTATAACACACATGACATTGCATTATACATTTTAATGTATAGTACTTGGGTGGGTCAATAAAAGTCGATTTTATGCACTCACTACTCAACTTTAACATAAAATGCAATGCACCTATATATTACGTACTACTACATGTACTACACACACACATACACACACACACACACACACACAGTTCCGCCCACTCCACCAACTAACATACGAGTCTTAGCATCAAACACAAGTACATATATTCAATGGTCAGCTCCTCAATACCCTGGAGACATATTCGGTAAGTCTATAGGTTATGTGTAATTATTAGATGTGTAATGCTTACATGTACATGTATTTACGCATGTACACATACAAACATATAGATACATTGTTTGTGATTTATATACGTGTACATGCATGACTACAAGTACATATACATGTATATTTATACAAAGATATTATGTACATGTACATGTACATACATGTATATCACTGTGTACATTTACATTTCATTAGGAGTTGATGCCTTCAACAATTGGGAATATACTGTGATCTACAAGCCATTTAACTCTTCTGAGTCTGGGAATTCTTCATCAACATGTTCCACTTCTTTAACCCTCACATCTCTCACTCCTGGCACAGTGTATCAGTTTACCATCACTGCCACTGGACCTGGAGGGTCTAAAACTACTGCAGAGACCTATGTGTTTAGTACTTATGGAACTGGTATAATATTTATATGCACATATACATACACATGTACATACACACATACACATGTAATACATTGTATATGTACATGTAGAAAATGTACACAATACATATAAATGTACACTCATGTACATGTACACACGCATCCATGTACATGTACATGTACATACATATGTACACACACACATACACATGTACATGTACACTCCCATTTACTCATACACACAAACACATCCATGTACACATCATATATTTCTATTTTTAGATGGTGATCCACAGTTACTAATAGCAACAATTGATGGTATTTTATCGTCAGATGTAAGAGGAGAAAACCCTTTCTATTTTCAAATGAGTGGAACTGATCGTTCCATTAGTGAGTGTCATGTGACATACATGTGATCCCTGATCTTAATAAAACCTCTTCGTTGTAGGTATAGCGTATAATGCTCATTTAGATCTTTACTACATAGCAATAGATACAGGAACACTTGTACTAGGGAAGCAAGATACAGTGGAAAATATACTCAATTCTAGATCTAATCCCAGGTTTCTTCAACTTGATTGGATATCCAGAAGACTGTATTGGGTAGAAGAGGTGGGTGTGGCTAGATGCTGGTTTTGATAATAATTTTAGGCATGAGAAAGTCAGCTATGATAACACCATTGTAATCATAGATAATAGAGCTAACAAGTGTATATAGAGAAAAAAAACATCCCTATGATTGCTTTACAAATTTAAGTGAAGATAAAAGTATCCTTATGACTGGTTTGTGGTGTCCAGAATTCAGTAATCATGGCTGACTTTATCAAGCATGAAAGACAACAGTTTATTATAGTTATTTTGATTATCTAATCTCCTGACCTTTCAAAGGACCTTGTAGAACTTTAGGAATATATTTCAGGCAGAATAGCTAGCTATTAGTTCCAGTTTCTACGTAAGCTCAACAGCTTTCTTTCTGCTGGTATGTAGAGCTTGATCGCGCATTCTTTTACGTGCCACGCCCATTAATTGACCGAGCCCCCGGGAATGATGTAACTTCCTTAACTGCGTATACAACCCATACTCGCGTAGGTGACACAAACATATATATATATATATATATATATATATATATATAAACATACATCGAACCCGTGGGAAAGCAATCATAGGGATGGCCCTACGGGCCATAAAAAAGCAATCATAGCGATTCATTTTCTCTATATACATGTACCTGTACATTGTGTACATGTACATGTATTTGTTTATAAATGAATGTTTATTGAGCAAGAATACAGTAAGATTACACATACATGTACATGTACATGTACATGTATTTATTCTAAATGTGATTCTTATTTTTCTTGTGTCATAGTCTTTCAGAGATATCGTTAGAGTCCCTACTTCTAATATAACGTCAAGTCAGAGTGACTCCATAGAGGTATTTCAAACAGAGAGTGTTAATATTATTGATATGGCTTTAGATTCAATTAATGGGTGAGTACTGTGTGTGTCTGTATATCAACATTCATCTACATGTATGTATATCTACTTATCCATACATTCATCCATCATCTATTTATCCGTTCATTTACCTTTATTTATACATCCATTCATCCATCTATCCATTCTTTCATCTATCCATCCATTATTCATTCATCCATTCATTCATCCATTCATTCATTCATCCATTCATTCATCCATCCATCCATCCATCCATCCATCCATCCAGCCATTCATTCATCCATCCATCCATTCATTCATTCATCCATCCATCCATTCATTCATTCATTCATTCGTGCATCTATCCATCCATTCATCCCTTCATCCATCCATTCATTCATTCATTCATTCATTCATTCATTCATTCATTCATTCATGCATCTATCCATTCCTTTATCCATCTATTTCTCTATCTAATCATCATATCATTCTATCATCACAGAGTTCTGTTTTGGATTACTGACTCAAAAATCAAGGCTAAAACCCTCAATGGTCTTATATCATATACATGTATATGTGTTGATAATCTTGAAAATGAACTTCATTCCATTACTGTTGATCCCATTAATAGTAGATTATTCTATATCATTTTAACTGTTGATGATGTTATACTGGGTACTGTAGAATATACTATCAATGGCTGTGAAGAAAGGTAGGCAATAACTAGAATTATTAATTTAATAATAGTGTGTTACTAATAATAGTAACAATAGTGTAATTATATTTGTTACTAATAATAGTAACAATAGTAAAATTATGTTTGTGTTACTAATAATAGTAACAAAAGTGTAATTATATTTGTTACTAATAATAGTAACAATAGTGTAATTATATTTGTTACTAATAATAGTAACAATAGTATAATTATGTTTGTGTTACTAATAATAGTAACAAAAGTGTAATTATATTTGTTACTAATATAGTAACAATAGTATAATTATATTTGTGTTACTAATAATAGTAACAATAGTGTAATTATATTTGTGTTACTAATAATAGTAACAATAGTGTAATTTTATTTGTGTTACTAATAATAGAAACAATATTGTAATTTTATTTGTGTTACTAATAATAGAAACAATAGTGTAATTTTATTTGTGTTACTAATAATAGAAACAATAGTGTAATTATAATTGTGTTACTAATAATAGTAACAATAACTAATAATAGTTGTGTTACTAATAATAGTTCTTCATTTATATCTATTTATTTATTGTTGTATTCAATTCATTCAAAAATAGTTTTCTTTATCTAATTAATGCTCCATTCCTCCTTTTTTCTTCTAGTTTTGAGAGGATTGTACAGGAATCTAATTTTCAAGATGGTGCCATATCGATGTCTTATGCTGCCAATACATTATTCATAGCTCAATTTTCATCGTTGAGTATCAGTTTTATAACAGCTGAGTTTGCTAATATCGGTAGTGAATACGTCCTAGCTATGGGTACTGTTGAAATAAAACCAGATCCGCTTCCCAATCCTGTACAGTTCAGAGATTTATCTGTGATTCTGATAGATAACCAGCCATTGCCAGGTGGGTGGAGTCCAGTGTTTTTGATAAGCTCATATGGCACACCATTGGCCCAAAGAGCTTCTTATTTGGCACTGCACAATTCTCTCTTTGGGTCAGATGGCACAGTTAATTATGATTATATTATCACTAACATCATTAAATCTTTGTTAAGATGTTTCTCAATGGCACACACACTAACCATTGTTGAGCCAAATTGGCCCATGCTTCAAAACATCAAACACTCTTAGCATAACTACATGTACATGTATGTACATGTATATTTTCTTTGAAATACTCTCAATAAAAGAATTTTCTGGTCGGAGTACCTTCTTCAGCTAATAGAATGATTATATAGTTTATTACTGGGCTTGAATGTTATATTTCTGGGTCTGAGTGTAGTCTATCAGGATCTATATATCCACTTCCTCAAGTTCTGTTAGTATTGTATATATTTGTCTGTCTGTCTGTCTGTCCATTTCTATTTTCATATATCTACAGATGGTCTAACTGCTGATATGACAGGAAATGATGTCATCATAGCTCCACCCATTCCTGGCACTCCAGTTCTCAACGAAGATACTTCAAATTCTACATTTATTGATATCACATGGAACCAACCAACTTTCAATTTTTCAGCTATATTCTATTCTGTAATGTTAGATTTGACAAGTCCATTTGGCATTGAAAATTATGTGGAAAAAATAGTATGTGTGTGTGTGTGTGTGTCTGCATATGTGTGTGTCTGTGTATTAGTGTGACTGTGTATGTGTATGTACATGTACGTGTGTCTGTCTATGTGTGTGTGTCTGTCTGTGTGTCTTCATCTGTGTGTGTGTCTGCATATGTGTGTGTCTGTGTATTAGTGCGACTGTGTATGTGTATGTACATGTATGCGTGTCTGTGTATGTGTGTGTCTGCATATGTATGTGTGTGTGTCTGCATCTGTGTGGGTCTGTCTATGTGTCTGTATCTGCCTGTGTGTCTGCATCTGTGTTTGTGTCTGCATATGTGTGTGTCTGTGTATTAGTGTGACTGTATGTGTATGTACATGTATGTGTATGTACATGGATGTGTGTCTGTGTATGTGTGTGTCTGTCTTGTGTCTGTATCTCTGTGTGTGTGTCACTGTGTCTGCATATGTGTGTGTTTCTGCATTTGTGTGTGTCTGTGACTGTGTATGTGTATGTACATGTACATGTATGTGTGTCTGTTTGTGTGTCTGCATCTGTGTGTGTGTGTCTGCATATGTGTGTCTGTGTATTTGTGTGACTGTGTGTATCTGTCTGTGTACATGTCTGTCTATGTCAGTGTCTGTCTGTATGTGTACATGTACGTACATGTAGTAGGTCAATAATAATCTCATTTATAATCTTCTCTCCTCTCAGGTTAATACTAATAGCATACAATTAACTGACCAGACCTTCTATACAACAGTTGTAGCTAATGTTACTGCTTATTCTTTGTGGTTACCTACGTCTCTTGTTACTGGAACATTTCTTTCCCCTCCAAAATGTATGTATATGTTTTGTATAGTCTACAATAGCTATTGTATAATAATATACAATGTACATGTACATTATATACACATGTACATGTAGTACAGATATATAATTTTATGTATACAGTATACATGTAAAACGCATACATGTACATGTACATACATAATCTGCACATATTATATGTAATGTACTGTATGGTAATGTTGGTAATATACTATATACTATATACACTATATTGGTACTTATACAGTAGTATTAACTATTAAGTATAGTGTAAAAACATATACATGTACATATACATGTATTGTGCATGTATTACATGTATGTCTATTGATTTGTTTTACATCAATTATTTCCTTGTTTAATTCCCTTTTTTTCTCCCCCTCATCTTCCTCCTCCCCTCCTCCTCTTCCTCCCCTCCTCCTCCTCCTTCTCCTCTTCCTCTCCTCCTCCCTTTCTCCTTCTCCTATTCCTTATCACAGTACCCTCTAAAGTACAAAATGTTCGTGTATACGTTTACTTCCCAATCAGAAATGATACTTCAGTAGTATCTGCTCAAATAGTTTGGGATGGTCTGTCACTTTTTGATGCAGGAGGTGTAGTTGATTTATACTCTTTGGAAGTAATAGATGTGATTGATAATGAATCTATCACTGGTGGGAATGTGTTTAATGTGAGTTGATTGATGCAGCGAGACGTATAGGGAGTGGATGTGGTGAGAGGTTAGGGAGTGGGTGTGGTGAGAGGTTAGAGAGTGGGTGTGGTGAGAGGTTAGGGTTGGTATATTAGTATATAGTTTAATGTCATAAGGTTAATACATGATTATACTGTAACTCAATAACTTATATGTACATGTACTATAGTATATAGTTTAATGTCATAAGATTAATACGTGATTATATTGTAACTCAATAATAAAGCAATGGATTGAAATTTGACATAGTTACACAAAATAAAAACGGGAAGGATAATTATACGAAAATGGTGCAGGTAAAAAGATTGTTGGTCATTCCAAACTAAAGTTATGAATATTTTTTTAAGGTCAAGGTGAACATGAATGACCTTTAGTTTAGTTAACTACTACAATGTAAATGTACTAATTTCTAATAATATTTTTCATCTTACAGAATCCTGATTTTGATAATGTATTCTGGAATGGTCCGCCATTTTTAGTTGATGGTGACTCAACTGAATTCTCTGTAGTTTTATCAGGACGTTTCCGACACATTTATTATCCACTACGACCAGATAGAGAATATTCAGTTACTGTATGTAAATGTATATATGATGTGTGTGTCTGTGTGTGTGTGTGTGCGTGTGTGTGTCTGTGTGTGTGTGTGTGTGTGTCTGTGTGAGTGTCTGTGTGTATTGTTATGCTATGCGTATGTATGTATAATTAATTAATGATATGTATGTATTTATTTTCATGTGTAGGTTACAGCAAATAACTCAGCTGGTGAAGGAGACCCTTCAGACACTGTAGTATTTTTTACAAACGGTAAGTTTGTAAAATTGAATGAATTTGATATAATTATGGATTACACAAGAAATAGAATAGACAGACGGATAGACGGATAGATAGATGGATAGGCAGATAGATAGATGGATAGACAGATAGATAGATGGATAGATAGCTAGATAGCTATATAGACAGATAGATACATTGTAGCTAGATAGACAGTAAGAAAGATAGATGGATAAACAGACAGATAGATGGACAGACAGATGTATAGACAGATAGATGGATCTATGGATGGATGAATAGATTGATAGAACATCTATAATTATTGTTTTCTATCTCTAGTATCTCGTCCTCCTGTGGAAGTTCTCATTTCCTCTCCTGAAGGAGGTAGAGTCCAAGGAACGAGTACTAATACGCCATTGAGTGATGTCACACCACCTGTTGCTATTAACACAAGAAATAGAACAATATTTTATTACAATACTAATGATAAATATGTATACAGGAGATCACTGGATGCTAATCTGAACCCAGAGGTAATTACTTATTAAATAAAACTTAATAATGTAAGATACAGCATAGTACTAAGGTGTAATACTGTGTAGTACATTCAAAGTACAGTGTACTTCACTCACACAGTATACTGTATATAGTCAATGGAAAGTACAGTGATAGTATGTAAACTTAATAATATCAGGTACTGTATTTTGGACTCCAGGTACATGTAGTGAGGAATATAATCACTCGGTATATATAAGTTCCAATACCAGCCTGGGAGATATATATACTATGCATGACTTAGTTTATAGCTATGACCTAGTATTCCAGGTAGTATCTTTTCTCCAGACATACATACATACATGTACATGTACATACATATATATGAGTGGATACATGTACGTGCAACTAGGCAGGCAACAGGCATTAAAAATATAGACAAATAGATCTATGAACAGACACATGGACAAACTGACAAACCAGACTGACCAGTCAACTATGAATTATAATTGAATTAATTAATACACTATTCATAATCTTATATATCTTTATTAGCAACTTATATCTCTACCTGATGACCTCACACCTCTTGGGTTTTCATTTGACTGGATTGCTCAAAACCTATACATTATATTTCGTAATAATTTAAATGGACGTGTTGAGATATGGAGTGTCTTTGAACTTGATCCACAACTCATTGCTGTATATAGTGGTAGTGAGATATTAGATTCTGATGTACAAGTGTCTATTATAGTTAATCCATTTAGAGGGTGAGTACATACACATAATTATAGTGGACATATTAAACGGGTGTACATGTGTACATTTAGTGGGCATATACATGTACATATACATGTACATATACATGTGCATTTAGTGGATGTACATATGTACTGGGTATATTGATGTACATGTACATATAGTGTGTACATGTACATATAGTGTGTACGTGTACATATAGTGTGTACATGTACATGTACATATAGTGTGTACATGTACATATAGTGTGTACATGTACATGTACATATAGTGTGTACATGTACATATAGTGTGTACATGTACATCTAGTGAGTATATGTACATATAGTGTGTACATGTACATATAGTGTATACATGTACATATAGTGAGTACATGTATATATAGTGAGTACATGTACATATAGTGAGTACATGTATATATAGTGAGTACATGTATATATAGTGAGTACATGTACATATAGTGAGTACATGTATATATAGTGAGTACATAATTATAGTGGTGTACATATACACATAGGTTGTATATGTACATCAGTGGTTGCAATTCTTCTCAAATAGATACATTGATTGGACACAGTACTCAAACAGAACTGGACAAAGCTTGTTAAACAGGTTAAACCTGCGTGACAACTCTGTCACTCCACTAATATCAGCAGGTGGTAGTAGTAGGAAACGAAACATCAACACAGACATGTTAGAAATTACCTCCGCATTAGTATTAGAGTCAACAACAGATCGTATATGGTTGTGTGATAGAATGTCTGGTGACATCATATCATGTAATGTGACATCACTTGGTGACATCATGTGTAGAGTCGAAGTGGATCATAGTGAATTGACATTTGGTTCGGGTAATGATGATGGAGATGTAGGTAAGACAATTAATAATTTAGGGCGTGTCTTAGAATAATTAATTTAATGGGTGAGTTTGAATAATGAATAATTGATTAACTTGTGACTGCATATAGTATTATAGTTTAATGTAATAATGATTATACTGTAACTCAATAACTTATATGTACTATAGTGTATAGTTTAATATCATAAGGTTAATACATGATTATACTGTAACTCAATAACTTATATGTACTATAGTGTATAGTTTAATATCATAAGGTTAATACATGATTATACTGTAACTCAATAACTTATATGTACTATAGTGTATAGTTTAATATCATAAGGTTAATACATGATTATACTGTAACTCAATAACTTATATGTACTATAGTGTATAGTTTAATATCATAATGTTAATACATGATTATACTGTAACTCAATAACTTATATGTACTATAGTGTATAGTTTAATATCATAATGTTAATACATGATTATACTGTAACTCAATAACTTATATGTACTATAGTGTATAGTTTAATATCATAAGGTTAATACATGATTATACTGTAACTCAATAACTTATATGTACTATAGTATATAGTTTAATGTCATAAGGTTAATACATGATTATACTGTAACTCAATAACTTATATGTACTATAGTATATAGTTTAATGTCATAAGGTTAATACATGATTATACTGTAACTCAACGAAGCAATGGATTTAAATTTAGAAGGATAATTACATGTATATGAAAATGGTGATGGTAAAAAGACCGTTGGTCATTCAAAACTATTTGATGAAAATTATATATGTTTTAAAATAATCATAATTGTGATCTCATATTAAGGATAATATAATTAAAATTCATGTCCCTTAATTAACTAATAAATAACCACTCCCCCTTTTGTCTTAAAGGTCTTCCGGCAGATTATTTAGCTCTTGATGAGGATAATATTTACTGGAGTAATAGTATCACATCCACTGTTTATTACGTAACACGAACAGACAGAACTACATTGTTATCATTCTCAGTCCCTAATAACATGGGTGTATTGTTGAGTACAAGTCCAGGAATACAGCCCTTTCCTGATTCTGGTGGTAAGTCTCTTTGTCTGTCTGATGTATTATGAGAAATGATGCTGCATTATCAATCTTCATTGTAGATGTAGTCTTTGTGGAGATAGATGGGGTGGCCATAGCATCAGAGAGTAGTATCTGTTTATCTCCTGATTTGATTGAAAAAAGGGATCGTCCAGTACCTATGCTTGTTGACAAAACCAACACTACCCTGTCATTACAATGGGATGTGCCCACATTACCTACAATGTGTGATGATGTTGTGTTTTCTTTCTTGCGTTTTACATATCGAGTTAGGACTGAATTAAACATGTTTGAAGTTACCATTAAGGTCTGTGTGGGTTTCATTTATCCATCTATCCATCCATCTATCCATCTACATATATCTATCCATCCATTTATCCATCCATTCATTCATCAATTTATTCTATCCATCCATCCATCTATCCATCCATCTATCCATCCATCTATCCATCCATCTATCCATCCATCTATCCATCCATTTATCCATCCATCCATTTATTTATCCATCCATTAATCCCATTTATCACTTCCTAATGATTTATTCCAGACTGTATTTGAGCCAATGATAGTAATATATGATTTGGATTCTTACACTGTGTATGATATTGAAGTAGAGGCCACAAATCAATTTACTACACGTACTGCAGAAGATGGATTATTTGGAGTAGAAAGAGAGTTTAGAACATTGGAAGGAGGTGAAGTTTGTTCACAATATATAATTTTCAGTCTTTAGCTCTCGCTGTCTTTGTAATATACAACAATAGGTGTATTGATTCATCCATCCATCTGTCCTTTCATCCATCCATTGCTCCTTCCATTCATCCATTCACTTTCATCTATTCACATATCTATAGTGCCGTCACAACTTGGTGAAGTCATGGCAGTCACATTTGGTCCTAGACATATTTTCACATACTGGGATCCTTTAACAGAATCTAATCTCAGGGGTTCTGAGGACAACCAAACATACTTCACATTTCAAGATAACATTTCGTTGTCCAGAGTTGTGAACACAAATTATACATATAACAGATTGTCTCCTGAAACCTCGTATGAATTAGGGATCTTGGTTAATAATGGGGTTCTCAATTCTACTACCCTGAGTACTGTTATCAATTCAACATTTTCCCTTCCTCCTCGTCCTGTTTTGAAAGAAGGAGAATTGAAAAATACTTCGGTTGTTGCTATGGTAACACTAAACCAGAATGACTCTGCAGTTCTTACCACTGTTGGAATGTTTATTCAGGTAAGACTATCTATCTATCCATCTTTCTATTCATCAGGTGTAGTCTTGTACATTCATTCATTCATCTATCCATTCATCCATTCATTCATTTATTCATTCATTCATTCATTCATCCATTCATCCATCCATCCATCCATCCATCCATCCATTCATTCATCCATTCATTCATTCATCCATTCATCCATTCATCCGTCTGGCAATCATTCATCCATCCATCTATTCATTTCTTATCAACAGCAATATGGCAGACCAGACACAATGCAATCCAGTGACACTCAACCACATGATATACTTTCATTACCAGTCACTCTTGAATTTACTTTCACTGGACTAGATACTAATACAAACTATACACTATTTACCAGTGGTACATACAGGAATTATAGTTTCAATGAATATATATTACCTGTTATCTCTGACATCAGTCCGTCTACTAATTTCTTAACTGCTGGTGAGTTATCTGTCTCTCTCCATCTGTCTGTCTATCTGTCTATCTATCTATCTGTCTGTCTATCTATCTATCTATCTGTCTATCTGGCTATCTATCTGTCTGTCTATCTGTCTGTCTATCTGGCTATCTATCTGTCTGTCTATCTGTCTGTCTATCTGTCTGTCTATCTGTCTGTCTATCTATCTGTCTATCTATCTGTCTATCTATCTATCTATCTGTCTGTCTATCTGTCTGTCTATCTGTCTGTCTATCTATCTGTTTATCTATCTGTCTGTCTATCTGTCTGTCAAAAAGTGTCTATCTATCTGTCTATCTATCTATCTGTCTGTCTATCTACATGTATCTATCTATCTATCTATCTATCTGTCTGTCTATCTGGCTATCTATCTATCTGTCTATCTATCTGTCTGTCTATCTGTCTATCTATCTGTCTGTCTATCTGTCTGTCTATCTGTCTGTCATCCATCTGTCTGTCTATCTGTCTATCTATCTGTCTGTGTCTAGCTAGATACATATTCAATGGTTATGTCATGACATATCATATTATATTATCATATTAAAGTGCTATGACATGACATGACAAATGTCCATATCACAGGAGCACTAAATCATAACAACACTTTATTCTACGCCTGTCTGTCTGTTTGTCTGTTTCTTGTCACTCTCTATTTCTCTCTGAATAATCATGACATCTTATTCATAGATGGAGTACCTGATGCTCCTAATATCACACTCGCTAGTGATGGAGTATTGAGTTGGGCTAAACCTGATGACAATGGAGCTAGTATAAGTAGATATATATTAAGATATGTTCAAAGGTTAGTAAAAATGTATGTATATATTATAATTATGTACAATTGTACATAATTATATATGTACACGTATGTACAGTACCTGACATTCTGAGTGAAGTACACTGTATAATATCACACCTTAGTACTATGCTATCACATACAAATGTAAAGGGAATTCACACCTTGCAATACAAAGTACATGTACATGTAGTACCATAGTACTTAGAATTACACCTTATTAAAGTGTAGCTCCTGTCATATATAAAGTCAGGTACCATATATACATGTACATGTATATAACTGTATGTGTAATGAGTATGTAATATTCTAATAGTGGTGTTGATGATGTCATAACGGAGACAGAAGACTTGGCTGCAACTTCTACATCAACTGATCTATCAACAGCTAGCTATCTTGAGCTAGGAGTTGAATATACTATTACTCTTGTTGCTGTTAATGCCATTGGAAGCAGTGAAGAGAGTGAAGCAAGAATGTATACTAGGAGCGAAGAACTAGAATGTAAGAATATACATGTAACGAAGAATGAGATCAAATACATGCATATAAATTATTGAACAAAATTAATTTTTAATGAGTATCCCAATAGCATCACTGCTAATATTAAAAGGTCTTTAACTACACACTAAGGTTTAGAAATGGGTAGAACTGGGCCCAGTACACCTTCCTTGGCCATGCAACACTAAAGGTATATAAGCTTATGTTTGAGGGTAGAACTGGGCCCAGTACACCTTCCTCAGCCATGCAACACTGAGGGATATAAGCCCATGTTTGAGGGTAGAACTGGGCCCAGTACACCTTCCTCAGCCATGCAACACTAAAGGTATATAAGCCCATGTTTGAGGGTAGAACTGGGCCCAGTACACCTTCCTCAGCCATGCAACACTAAAGGTATATAAGCCCATGTTTGAGGGTAGAACTGGGCCCAGTACACCTTCCTCAGCCATGCAACACTGAGGGATATAAGCCCATGTTTGAGGGTAGAACTGGGCCCAGTACACCTTCCTCAGCCATGCAACACTAAAGGTATATAAGCCCATGTTTGAGGGTAGAACTGGGCCCAGTACACCTTCCTCAGCCATTCAACACTAAGGTGTATAAGCGCATGTTTGAGGGTAGAACTGGGCCCAGTACACCTTCCTCAGCCATTCAACACTAAGGTGTATAAGCCCATGTTTGAGGGTAGAACTGGGCCCAGTACACCTTCCTCAGCCATTCAACACTAAGGTATATAAGCCCATATTTGAGGGTATTACTGGGCCCAATACACCTTCCTCAGCCATGCAACACTAAGGTGTATAAGCCCATGTTTGAGGGTAGAACTGGGCCCAGTACACCTTCCTCAGCCATGCAACACTAAGGTGTATAAGCCCATGTTTGAGGGTAGAACTGGGCCCAGTACACCTTCCTCAGCCATGCAACACTAAAGGTATATAAGCCCATGTTTGAGGGTAGAACTGGGCCCAGTACACCTTCCTCAGCCATGCAACACTAAAGGTATATAAGCCCATGTTTGAGGGTAGAACTGGGCCCAGTACACCTTCCTCAGCCATGCAACACTGAGGGATATAAGCCCATGTTTGAGGGTAGAACTGGGCCCAGTACACCTTCCTCAGCCATGCAACACTAAAGGTATATAAGCCCATGTTTGAGGGTAGAACTGGGCCCAGTACACCTTCCTCAGCCATTCAACACTAAGGTGTATAAGCGCATGTTTGAGGGTAGAACTGGGCCCAGTACACCTTCCTCAGCCATTCAACACTAAGGTGTATAAGCCCATGTTTGAGGGTAGAACTGGGCCCAGTACACCTTCCTCAGCCATTCAACACTAAGGTATATAAGCCCATATTTGAGGGTATTACTGGGCCCAATACACCTTCCTCAGCCATGCAACACTAAGGTGTATAAGCCCATATTTGAGGGTAGTATTGGGCCCAATACACCCTCCTCAGCCATGCAACACTAAGGTGTATAAGCCCATATTTGAGGGTAGTATTGGGCCCAATACACCTTCCTCAGCCATGCAACACTAAAGGTGTATAAGCCCATGTTTGAGGGTAGAACTGGGCCCAGTACACCTTCCTCAGCCATGCAACACTAAGGTGTATAAGCCCATGTTTGAGGGTAGAACTGGGCCCAGTACACCTTCCTCAGCCATGCAACACTAAGGTGTATAAGCCCATGTTTGAGGGTAGAACTGGGCCCAGTACACCCTCCTCAGCCATGCAACACTAAGGTGTATAAGCCCATATTTGAGGGTAGAACTGGGCCCAGTACACCTTCCTCAGCCATGCAACACTAAGGTGTATAAGCCCATGTTTGAGGGTAGAACTGGGCCCAGTACACCTTCCTCAGCCATGCAACACTAAGGTGTATAAGCCCATGTTTGAGGGTAGAACTGGGCCCAGTACACCCTCCTCAGCCATGCAACACTAAGGTGTATAAGCCCATATTTGAGGGTAGAACTGGGCCCAGTACACCTTCCTCAGCCATTCAACACTAAGGTGTATAAGCGCATGTTTGAGGGTAGAACTGGGCCCAGTACACCTTCCTCAGCCATTCAACACTAAGGTGTATAAGCCCATGTTTGAGGGTAGAACTGGGCCCAGTACACCTTCCTCAGCCATTCAACACTAAGGTATATAAGCCCATATTTGAGGGTATTATTGGGCCCAATACACCTTCCTCAGCCATGCAACACTAAGGTGTATAAGCCCATATTTGAGGGTAGTATTGGGCCCAATACACCCTCCTCAGCCATGCAACACTAAGGTGTATAAGCCCATATTTGAGGGTAGTATTGGGCCCAATACACCTTCCTCAGCCATGCAACACTAAAGGTGTATAAGCCCATGTTTGAGGGTAGAACTGGGCCCAGTACACCTTCCTCAGCCATGCAACACTAAGGTGTATAAGCCCATGTTTGAGGGTAGAACTGGGCCCAGTACACCTTCCTCAGCCATGCAACACTAAGGTGTATAAGCCCATGTTTGAGGGTAGAACTGGGCCCAGTACACCCTCCTCAGCCATGCAACACTAAGGTGTATAAGCCCATATTTGAGGGTAGAACTGGGCCCAGTACACCTTCCTCAGCCATGCAACACTAAGGTGTATAAGCCCATGTTTGAGGGTAGAACTGGGCCCAGTACACCTTCCTCATTCTAAACAGTTACTATATTAATGTTCAGGACTGCTAGGTGTTGCAAAGGTTCACCAAATTTAACAGACCACTCAGCCACCTTTCTACTATCTGTCTCATTCCTTTCTTCTTTCCACCTTCTGGGTCTAAACCTACCTCTCTCCTCAGCACTCTTTACTACACTGATAATTGGCGTTATTTCAGGCGGGGGTGGTATATTCCTCATTATACTAGTCTTAATAATTGTACCAATATGTGAGTTAACTTCCTTCCATTTGTTTATCATGTATATTATGTGCATGTATATATATAATTATTCTTTCAATCCACTAATGCAACTATCTATCTATATTTTATCATTCATTAAATCAATATATGTCTGTATTGTCGATCCTCCATCCATCCATCCATCCATCTATCCATCCATCAATCCATCCATCCATCCATATATCTATCCATCCATCCATCCATCCATCCATCCATCCATCCATCCGTCCATCCACCCATCCATCCATTCATCTATCCATCCATCCATCCATCCATCCATCCACCCATCCATCCATCCATATATCTATCCATCCATCCATCCATCCATCCATCCATCCATCCGTCCATCTATTCATCCATCTATTCATCTCAGGTTGTTGTTGCTGTACTGGAAGGGAAAAGAGACATTTAATT
>OX345646.1:782500-805000 GCA_947044365.1 Petrosia ficiformis | reverse complement strand
ATAATAGTATCTAGTGCTAAGTAATGAACAACCACTCCAAATTAAAGTTACACATACATTTTTCTTAGATAATGGTGAAAAGGAGTGATCTTTACAACTGTAACTAAAAAGTAGAGGTATATTTGAAGATAGAAGGTGCTACTAATAATTTTTGTGCTTTTGTTACTAAAAATACATTTACATCTACAATACGTTACTATAATTATAACAGATGTTACCAAATTCAGATATACTATAAAAACATTTAACAATGATTGGAAACTAAAAATAGAACTGTGCAATGTCCTATCTATAAATAAATTTACAATGCTAATATGTGATGTATATCATCAACTGATAATTCCACAGGTGGAGCCATTGAAGACATTACTATAGAAGGGTTTGTGAGCATATTGTACGAGTGTGATGATGAAACAAAAGTTGAAAATAAAGAAGACGAGCTTTGCTGTGAATGAGGTGATGGAATATGGGCTGTAGTCGAATGTGTAAGATATGAGGGATTGGTAATATCAGTTGGAACTTGGCTGTATGGTAAAGCTTGGTAGTCTTCCATTGCAGGATGATGTAATGTGTCGAAACTTTGTCTAGGGTCGGGAATGTACGTAGGATGAATTGATTGTTGTGAATCATCTGTGAGAAATTAGATTTACGTAATTATAAATGATAGTTAGTAAATGTGAGTGTGTGTGTATGTAATTTGTGTGTTTGAGTAGAGATTCTGGTGCAAGGTATAGAATGGTGAATGTAGTGACTGAAGTTGTTTTAGTATGACAATAGTGACCACTTTTAGTTATATAATAGTATGCCTAGGTTCTTAGATAGTTAACTATAATATTCAGGATTCTATCTAGAGATTTTTGTTAGAGGGGGAAACTAATCCTGTGCGCTTCTGTATGGATAATTTTATACATGTATGTCATTGAATTACTGTAGTTAGATAAGCACCACCTCTCTACCTGGCGTATGACAACTGTTCTGCAAACCATTTTAGACACTACCTGAAGCTATGGGGTGGGAAAGCTAAGCTTTTTGAGCTCCAAACCTACCACCCCCCCATGCTAAGCGGATAGAACCCTGATATTAAGGTAACTAACTAAGAGTGTCCATTATTGGTACATTTGCATTTTAGTTTAGCTATAGTTATTGCAATAGATTTGTTATTTAGTTAACTAAAAGTCACAATACCTCAGCTTAAATATATACTTATCTAAAATATAGCTCAATGTGCATGCATAATTATAACATGTATATTCATGTTGGATTAATGCAAACTTACACTTACAATGAGATTGGCTTGGAACATAACTGTCGATATAATGTCCTGGACTACCAGCTCCATAATTATTAACAGCAATACAGGGTATATAATCTGTGTTGTTCAGTGAAGGAGCTGAAGAAGAGGATAGTTGTCCGGGAACCTTTGGAGCATCCGAGTATGAGTCTACTTTCGGATGAAAAAGAAGGTTTGCTAGTTCAGGGTACACAATAACAGGTCTAGATGTGTGGAATTGGGGATGATGGTTGTAGATTTGACTTGAAGGCCTAGGACTTGGTTGTGTGTCATGTAGAGTAGTGAGTTGCTGGGGTAGTGAGACAGGGTATGAAGGATCTGGTACAGAAGGAGAAGGAGGAGGAGGGGAGACTGAAGGAGAGTGCGAACAGGAACTTGCTGTAGCTTGTATTAAAGAAACAATTGTAAATGCATGGATACAACAAAAAAAAAAACAAATAACAGCTCTTACTAACCATGATACTCTTTGCTATTACTGCTGCAGCTACTTACAGTAGATCTAGACAAGAGGGCTCTACTGAAGTGAGAATCAACTTCATCACCAACATCATTATAGTAAGTAATCACTTTAGATTCTGCAGTTTTGGAGTTCTTCACTGCTGGGACTGGAGGATCTGGAGTTGTACTTGTACTATCTGATTGCATCATATTTGTATATAACAGGATCTTGCTCTTAACTGCTGTAATGTTACACTATCCCCTTGAATTAGCAGTATTGTATGCGTCAAACTATAGTTACTAGTGAATTTGACTTCTTTTACTCGTCGAGTCGTTAAATAGCTAATTGGATCTTCAAAGTATGGTTGCAAGAAGTGCAAAATCACACATTAAACTCGCAAAACAAAATGCAGCTTTGTTTGTAAAAGAAAAAAGGAATGCAAAAGCAAACGATATTATTTTCATCTCCATATCTAGTAACCGCTAGGCATGCCGCGTAAATGCACGGCTGCGTACAAAGCTACACAAGGTGGTAAACTTAGCACTGTATATGTAACATGCTACATGCATTTTACAATATTGGTGCAGTTTTATAATATCCTGACCTTTGTTGACTGTGTCTGTGTTGTTTTAGTTAACTATATGAAAACAGCGGACACAAAACCCTGCTAAATTATAACTATAACTAAAAGTTTAGCATACTGTAACTAAAAGTAGTCATTATCGTCGAACTAAAACACTAGAGACTGTGTGTATTGTGAGGTTTATGCAATATGTTGTTACTACGAAAATGGATTATATAATATTCTGAAATAAAGAAATTTGCACAACAAAGAAAGGTAAAAGGGATAAGATCATGAAGCCATAACTATTTTTTTGAGTTCTAGGAGTGTGTGGTCTCTGTTGACTCGTTGGTTTTTGTCTGTTGTGATTCCGTCTCTTTGGTTTCTTCTGACGTAGAACCTTCCAGGAACTGTTCCCATTGTTTGATTCTTTGTTCTCTCTCTTTCTCAGTTTCTTCAACCTGATGATCAGTGAATAATTATATATATTTGTGTGTGTGTACATAAGTATATATAGCTATGGTTAAGCAATACACAAAGAAGTGATACTTATGTACCGTTGTTATGTGGAAGTGGTATTTAATTTTGTTACCAAAGCAAGGCACTATCCCAATCTTGTTCCTGTGCTTTTTTTCGGTTTCAATATCCCTACATACTCTTTCATTTTTAAAAAATGTTTTATTTTTATTCTTCATAATTATAATGTGATCTAATTGTTTGAAAAGGGACACTTTCCCAAAAAATAATTTTGATTAAAATGCTTATATACCTTTAATTGTTCATCATTACACCATTTCATTTGGGAAGTCATTGAAATACGGAATTTAAGCAGCATAATACAGTTCTTATGGGGTACCAAATTCCATTGACTTCCTGTACAAAATGGTGGAATGACGAGTGATTGAATGTAAGCTTTTGATCAAAAACAATTTAGTTTTTTTTCTAGTCACATATATATTATAAATTATATATATATATATTATACATTATAAACTGAAATGTTGAAATTATAATCCATTAATTATCTTACTTGATAGTTTGTCGTCCCATCCCAAATAAATACTTCTAATTGTTTCCCTCCATACCATCTGCCGTTCATCTTTAACACACATTGATCAGCTGCGTCAAAATCCTTGAAAGCTACTGATCCAACACCATCAACATGTCTCTTTATATGCAGGGACATACATACATACAATTACAATTTATAACAACTCATACAATATATAACAGAGTAATTTTATTGAGCCTTAATAACACGGTAGAGTTTTTTAAATTATCAATAACAATAATAAAATTATTAATTCTTGTACCATCATTGTCAAACCTTGTTATTTTTCTGTACCACCCTTTGTATTCCTGTACCATCATTGTTCTCACTCTTTGTACTGTCATGACGTCATCACTTGTTATCTGTCCGTATATAAATAGGCTATTTGGTTTTGTTTTTGTATACTGCTGAAGAAGACCTTCGGGTCGAAACGTTCAGTTTTTATTAATAATAATTTTATTATTGTTATTGATAATTAAAAAAACTCTACCGTGTTATTAAGGCTCAATAAAATTACTCTATTATATATTACAACTATTGAGGTAATGAATATCTATAACATTACAACTCATTCAATAATTATAAAATATACTTATACACACATACTCATACATGCATGCCTTACATCGAAGAGGAGGACTTTCTTGACCTCTCCAAATTTTTGGCATTCGTCTCTCAAATCATCTCTGATTTCGTTAATCAACATAGCATCTTCCTGTATCAAATGTACCACTGATTTCATATCACATCAAATTGATGTTAAATCCAAAATAGGGGCTAAATGCACCTACACCCATCCCTACTCAAATAACCAAATCCCTATATTACGAATATAATCTTTCTGCTCGATTTAAAGAAACATTTAAGATTGTTTACAGCCTGACCTCAAATTCTTTAGGATCAAAAAGATGTTTGAAGATTACTATTCTATCATATTTGGATCGTTTCGGACCTTCTTTCCGTTCTCTCCAATCCAGCTGTCTATAGTAAGTAGAAAATAATCAGTTTTTGATCAGCTCAAATATAATAGAATCCTATAATAGCAGACACTAAAAGCTATGACATATAACCACATGGTGTCATACAGAGAGGGGGTAGGACCTGGTATTCTCCCTTTTGAGAAGAAAATCATAAGATAAGATGCAACAGTGAGAAATTACAAGAGATTACAAATTAAAAGTTAAGACTGCACTACAGCTGTAACCCTTCATATGGATGAATAGTAAGCTCTATAGCAAACAGGCCACGCATCCATATGATACTGATGTCCATATCCCCTGTATGAGACCTTAGTAAGTGTACACACTAACATCCAGAAATGAAGACTACTTTATTCCAATGTTATAAGTTATAATATATTCATAAACATGTCACAGACAGAGGTGCACACCTCTCTTGTCCCTTTCCCTTTTTCTTGTTCGGTTTCTTTTTTTTCTTTAAAGAAGGATCGTATGAACCTTTCATTTGAAATTTAGCCTGAAGAAAGTAGGACAAGACCAGCATATACTATATGTCACCTCCCCTTTCTCCATCATCCTTCCTTTGTCACTTCGCCTCTCCATCTGTCTATCTCTACTCACTTGTTCAATTTTTATAGTATTTCCTTTATAGTCTGATTGATCCAATAATTGTAAAGCAAGTTGTACTGATTCAATTTTGAGATAACAACACAAACCGTCTCCTTTTAGTCGACCATTGATGTCATGATAGAGTTTGAGTTTCGGGCAGCCTATCAGAAGACAAAATGGGAAAGATGAAGACAAGGTGGGTAAAATGGAATAGGAGATGGGGAATGATAAAAATCATGGTCCAAACTCAATTTTTATTCACCGTCATCATCATTCATTATTATTCCACATTTGCTCATTAGTGTATGAAATTCATCTTGACTGATGTCCAATGGTAAACCTGATACATATACATTAGTGTTGTGATCTTCATCGACCTCAAACCATCCTAATGGATTCATATTTTAAAAAGTGAATGGATGGATAGATAGATAGATGGATGGATGAATGTATTGATGGATGGATGATGAATAGACAAATAGACAGATAGATTGACAAATGGATGGATGGATGAATGTATTGATGGATGGATCATGAATAGACAGATAGACAGATAGATTGACAAATAAATGGATGGATGGATGAATAGAAAGATGAAGAATGAACGTATTGATGGATAGATGAACAGAGATGATGGATAGTTGATGATAAGTAGACAGACAGATTGATGAATTAAAGATTGAACAGAAAATTGAGTGGATGAATGAATTGATAGATGTATTGAGTAAATACCATCCATTATCGAATCAACTGTTACAGTTACCTGGATTTGATGGTAATCTCTTCTTCTTTGTTTGTGGCGGTTCCTATTTGCAAGGAATAAAAAGGAAAGAATATTCACAGGCAAATAATATTTCTAGCGAAAAATACCTCTTCTTTTTTATCGCTAGTTTCCACTCCAGTATTCTGAGTTTCTGATGTTGTGCCTGCCTGTTCATCAGGATTATCAGGCTGGTAAAATCCATAATTGGAATGATATGCAGCTAAGAATGCTGTATCGATCTATTTTAAAACATAACAATTAATTTGCATTGTAATTAATTATGTGATTACAGGGGCCTACTCCCAGGATCAATACATTTTTTGTTTATGGAAATTTCATTATCCCGATATTAATTGATCAACTACCATGCCCTTGCATATTAATTATAGAACGTAAACTCCACTTAAACCCTTATTTCATATTCATGTCAATAACAATAATGTGATGAATATATATATAATTGATCATTAAAGTCTAACCTTTGGAAACCAAGCCCTCTTTTGGCTGTCCCATTCATAAACTGTTCCATCTGTTGGATCTGTGTACGTCTGTCCATCAGATGATTCGTGGGTCTTCTGAAACTGTTGCTGGGCTCTTAATTGGAACTCAAACTCGTCAATATCAGTATTTTTGCTTGCAGCCATTGTTTAATTCAAGTAGCCACACCTTTAATATTAATTAATTAATTATTAATTAATTAGTAGGCGTGGCTAACTTACATCTAGGTTATTACAATGGAAGTAGATTCATCAGCAAAGCAAACAAGATCAAGAGATTCTTGGAAACTAATAAAACAGGGAGCAGAAGCTAGAGTATATGAAGGAGAATTTTCTGGAAAACCTGCTATTATCAAGGAACGGTTTACAAAGACTTATCGATTACCTGAATTAGATCATAAATTAACTCATCGTAGAATGAATCAAGAGGTACGTTCAATAGCACGTTGCCAGAAGTCAGGAATACGAGTGCCTGAAGTCTATTATGTTGATACAAAAGAACGATTAATATTCATGGAGTTAATATCGGACGGTTTGGTAATGAAAGATTATATAAATCAATTTGATATAGTCAAAGATCAAATCGTTCTTGAGGGTTTGATGAAAGTAATTGCTGTGACTGTAGCTAATATGCATAATATAGATCTTGTACACGGTGACTTGACAACATCTAATATGATCTATAATCCTGATAAGAAAGAATTAACAATGATCGATTTTGGATTGAGTTCTGTGTCTAAGTCTGCTGAAGACAAAGGAGTTGATTTGTATGTGCTGGAAAGAGCATTTTTGAGTACTCATCCAAACACTGAAGATCTATTTGAAATTATTTTACGAGACTATCGATCAGCTTGCAATAATGCAGAAACTATTTTAGCAAAATTAGACGAAGTAAGAATGAGAGGAAGGAAAAGATCAATGGTTGGTTGATGATCAAATTTTTTGTCTTTTGTAAAAAAAAAATATTAAAAAAAAAGGTGTTACTATGGTTACTGATCATGCGCACAAAGATAAACTGCCAATTTGAAACACGTGTTAGTATGCCCAAACGTCTTCCTCCTTTACCAAGAATATCTGATATTATTAGACTTTATGGGCTATCGGCTAGACAACAGCTCAGTCAGAACTTCTTACTGGATTTAAATATCGCAAGTGAGTGAAGTAGTTTGTGTTGTGAGAAAGAAATACGTTTGACCAATCAAATTGCTGCACTCACGTGGTACACATAACCATGTAGGTAAAATTGTGAGAGTTGCAAATTTGAAAAAAGGAGGTTGTGTTTGTGAAGTTGGACCTGGTCCTGGAGCACTCACCAGATCAATACTGAACAATGGAATTGATACTGTATTTGCAGTAGAGAAAGACAGGAGATTTTTACCTTCACTTGAGGTAAATTTAAAGAGTTTCTGCTATTATATTAACCAATGTATTGTAATTATGTTTTCATTTTACAATTCGTACATTTTGTTTTCGATATTCATTAATTTCATTTGTATAGCTACTTGCTGATGTGAGTGAAGGCAGACTACAAGTTTATCATGGTGATGTATTACAGTTTGATTGGAGATCGTGTGATAATCATGTTCAAGTGAAACAGTGGGAAGAAGGTAGATGAATGGAAGAAGAGATGGATATGGATGGATTGATGGATGATAAATAGATGAATTGGTGGATGAATAGATATTTGGATTCTTGTTTAGATTACTAGTTAAATATTAAGATAAATAATTTATTTTTATCTCTACCGTAGATTCTCCAGCATTCCACATAATCGGAAACCTTCCATTTAGTGTGTCCATTCCTCTTCTCTTACAATGGCTAAAGGCCATTCCTAATAGAGAAGGTCCTTTCAGATATGGTAGATCTCAAATGACACTCACTTTTCAAAAAGAAGTAGCACAGGTATGAATGTGAGATTATTATTTCTCTGATTATCATTATTAAGTTTTAAAAGTAATATGTTATTACTTGTTACTCGTAATAATACGTCTCAATGACATTCTTTATTGCTATAATAATAATACATGTAGTATAAAATGACTCATTATGAGTCATCACTGCATGTAGTACATGTAGTATAAAATGACTCATAATGAGTCATCACTGCATGTAGTACATGTAGTATAAAATGACTCATAATGAGTCATCACTGCATGTAGTACATGTAGTACATGTAGTATAAAATGACTCATTATGATTCATCACTGCATGTAGTACAGGTACTATTACTAGGTATGACATGTAGTGGAAATTTTAATAGCCATTCTACTCTTATTAATGTAGAGAATCATTGCACCTCCTAAAGATGCTCAAAGAAGTCGATTATCAATAATGGTACAACACTTGTGTGATGTTCACTGGGGCTTTCTACTACCATCCACAGTCTTTACACCAAAACCAAAAGTAATTAATAAATACTATTTATTCCATTAGATTATACTCATCCCTACAGTATAATTTATTATGTCAATACAATAGTACAGTAATTACTCAGTAGTTTCATTTCTACACTACAATAGTTCAATATTTGATTGCTGTACTGTAAATTCAACACCATAGTAGTGAGACAGTAATTACTGGAATTCTATTGATATATACAGTATGTTTCATGGACTGTATCTGCATCAGTATGCCATCTTTCGGACATTAACTTCATCTGTATCATAATTATATATAGGTAGATTATAGGTTGTATCTCTCCTATGTATTTATCCTGGTAGGTTGATGCTGTAGTATTGAGATTGACTCCACTTGTTAAACCACTTATTAATGTCAAGTACCATACATTGGAGAAGGTAGTAAAATGTCTTTTTCAATTTAGAAGAAAGTACATTCGAAAGGGTGCCAGGTAAATGATAAATCAGTTAATGGCTGTTATATAGAATACAAATTCATTTTGTTGAGTAGCTCCCTGTTTGTTATGTTCTGTTTTTGAGCGATTATGGGAAGTAACACCAGCTGATATTATCACACTGTACTCTTATGTAGATAGTTAATTCCACCTGAATGGAAATCAGGCAATCAGGAATTTAGTAAGGGGAGGATTGCACCCCATTCCCCCCCCCCCTTTACTAAATTCGCTCATCAAATATCTTTTGTGGTCAAATATTTGTCAGAAAGTCTAAACTTTTCCTAGGGAAGCATGTCCCACATCCCCTAGTTGGCTGTGTGCCTACAAACATGGATGTGGGTTCACCCCCCACTTTATTTCAATGAATACCTGTTTTGCCAGCTTGCTTGCACAGATTACCATATTCTCCTATTTGTTCAATGCTTACTCAGGCTCATCCCTTTGAGGATTATCATCTATCGAACTAATTTATAATAGTATGGTAATATTTTGTTATTTACCACTAAAATATATGCTGTAAATACCTGTCAGTCCAGTTTTTTTTTTACTTGTATAGCCTTTTGTTTCCTGACCAACCAGAGTTAGTACCCAAGTTATTTCAACACAGTGGAGTTGACGATACTTTAAGAGCTCAACAGCTAACATTAGAAGACTTTGAATCATTATGTAATACATATGAAACTTTAAAGGAACTAAACCAGTTTGAAAATCTTGAAAAACAATTAGATAATTCTTATGTTTTTTTTTAACTTTTTTTGTACTATAGTTCAGCCTAGGTAAAGATGCTTTAAGATGGAGATTTTTTCAGAAGTTAAGTTTACTTTTAATAACCATAATGAACTACAAGTGTTATTAGCACTTGTGATCAGATTTCATGTGCATCAGAATGGTCTATTTACAATGTTACATGAATATATACATCAAATTTGGGAGAAAAGAAAAGGTCAGATTATGAATGTAAATATTACTTGTATTAAGTAAAATTACTTATTCACTTCCACTAATAAAGCTGACCAACATCTACTTCATATCCCAACCCATATAGAAGAAGTAACTAGGCATAACCACTATAGCACTGTAAGACATATATGAAAGAACGTGCTTGAAGATTTTCAGAAAATAGTTAATAACTAGGCTTTGAGATTATTTCTTGTATATTCACACACTCCAAAGTCAATTGGGAACCATTGTAGGGCAGGAAATAAGCCTACAACATCTGGTGAGCAATTCTGTCACCAGTGCTCACCACAGTACAACTAGCATGCATTGTCATGTCAAAATCTGGTGCTCCTTAAGCTAATTTTGGTGCTCAAATGAGCACTGGAGCACTGGAGCACTGTTATTTCCCATTGTCATTAAAATTAATGTGTAAATACTGATTTAGAGTGACGAATGACATGCTTGTATTTAACTATATCCTATTTCTCAGTCTTGTTTTCATTTTGTAAAATCTCACATGACTGAACTTTGCATGAGATTTTCTCAGTCAATTGCCTGCATAATGACAAGGCTCGTGAATAATGTTATTAACGATATTCATAATTATTTGTGAATTTTGTGGCATGGAAATTCCCTCAGCAGTCATCAAAGCAAGAAGACTGCATCATCATTTCATGCTACTGTGTGAGAAGAAGTAGAAGGCACAATGGCTAGCAGAAGGTGGAAAAAGTCTTATCCTGGCACCCCAATTGGAAAAGCTAGGGCTAAAATTGATGGTCTGGTCAAAGTGATGCACAGTGTAAGTAAGCTTTGTAAACAAAAGACTGGAGTTGCATGTCTTGGCCTATATATTCTAAATTGTACAGGCTTATTTTCAAGACAAGGTGGGTATTGAAGTGACTGAGGTGTTTAAAGGAGGCTCCTTAGGTCAAGGCACAGCAGTAGTGCCCCATTTTGATATTGACTTGGTGATATATTCCAGAAGTGAGCCAAAATGTGGTATAATATTTATTAAAAGTTGCATTGCTATTAAATATAGGCCTCAAAGTACAAAATGTTGTCAGAGATGGCTACGAAACATATTTTGATACTATTGACTCATGTCTCAAGAAAGAGCTCGGAGAATGCTATTTTCCAGAAGACAAATATACGAATGTGGCCATTAAGTTTGAAATTAAGCAACCAGGAGAAAGCCGGATTGGTGTTGATTTGATCTTGAGCCCGTACTTTAAAGATATCCATGAAATGTTAGGATCCCTCAGGGAAGTGGAAAAATCACAGAGGCTCAAAATGTGAGTTAAAAGATTAGCAAAAATATTAATGAAATACATTTGGCTAAATTAACATCACTCTTTGCAGTGATGTATATAGTACAGTAGTATTCTTACACCGTTGTATACATAAGTGTAGGAGAGATGAGAGGAATGAGGAAGGGTGGCATCAAGTTACTAACTGTACAGTCTTTGCCAATATTGGCCCCTGTGCTCCTCCCATGGTTCCTATGTCTTTGGTTTATACTAACAATTCATCTTGTAGGTTTTCAGTAAGTGCTTCTAAGTGGCAAACTGAGTTTATAAAGCGACAAGATATTTGGGTGAGTAATCACACACAAAGACAATTGGCACTAAAATCATCATCTTAGGTGAGAGAGTTCATTCGAAGAGCTAAAGCATGGAAAAACATTCAATGGAAAGACTCAAACGAGGGCAGACCTAAATCCTATTTAATTTCAATTTTGGTGATTGTGGCATATGCAAGGTTGCCTCCTGAAATGAAGATAAGACGTAAAAAAGGACTGAGAAAAATTGTTCCTAGGTAAGCATAGCTTTTGACTAGTTGCTCTTAGACCCGTGCTAATGTGTCCACATCTCCTTTTATTCATGCTACATACTGATCTTTTCAGAATGACAGCAGAGTTCAAGGCACTCATTAAGGAGATAGAGAGAAATCCACAACTGGAGTAAGTGATATGAAAGACTAACCATGCATTCAAGTATGTGTATATAAAATGCTGAGCTCACAAAAATTTTAACTTTCTATAGCCTTTCTGTCCCAGGATCAGACAGAAGTAGAAGTCTCCAAGATCAATATCATGACCTCCTTCCAGATCAACCTAGAATTATTGATCCGGTAAACCCAGCAAATAATCTCTACCTCAGTGGAATACAGCGTTGTATGAAAGAAGACAATAAATGGGCACCTTTCATGAGGAAAATTAGTAGCCTTGATCTTAGTCCAGCTATTATCAAGCAACACGAAATTCTCTTTCGTCCAGCCATAAGTGTGATCGAACAAAATGTCTACTATTAACACTAATGTAGCAATGCTCTACATATAGAATAGTTGTAGTTTGAATTGTATATAACTCTCTTGGTTTATAATTATCATATTGTTGTAGTAAAGGTTATGTTTGATCGTAGAACACTATTTTAAGAAATGCCGAACCTTTGTTGTAGACAAAATGTTTTGAAAAACAACAATAAATTGCAAACATCAGCAAATATTTGACATATTTTCACAAAAAGATTACAAACCATTGGTACATGTTTATATAGGGATGAGTTGATGATGTTATTTAAATTCAATGTATCAAATTATCGCAATGAATAAGTGAATACATTTTCAGTTTACCATTTAATCATGTGAAGTTCATAAATTAAACACAGTTTTAAATATCATCCAAGCCATATTCGGTATCAATTTCTACTTGGAAGTGAGAAAGAACAGGAGAAATTTCTTTTTAAAAGTGAAGAGTTTTCATAATGCTTCTGCAACAGCTGTAACAAGTATAAATATTGGTCAGTGTATGTAGCTAGATTATTAACAAAGAAATGCACTATGGATAAATGGCTATAGCTTCCGAGTGTTGCAATAAAACGTACACTACTGACTATAACTAAAACCTCTTTTAGTAAGGTATTATGACTTTAAGTTAACTAAACTATAACTAACTAAAATGAAAAATGGTCAATGAAGAGCACTTATAGTTAGTTAACTAAAAAACTAAAATCTTTTTACATAGCGTGTAATAAATGGCAAAAGGTATTCATAAGTAACTTAATGCTCAATCGTGTGACATGTTTTCTTTGGTCATAATGCACTTCGTAACTAAGGTAGTAATAGTTCTATCATTAGATTCACAGTTACTGTTGATGTACTCACCTTCATAAACCTTATGATACGCAAATCGAAGATATAAGATTGATAAAAAGTGAAAGGTCACAGCTATTCCTGATAATACCAGACCATCCCTAAGAGTCCAACTTCTTGATATCAGAATACCAGTCTGAAAATAAAGTGAATATTCAAAATTCTATCCTTGTGGTAATGATGTTACAACTGACAACACTAGTAATAACTATTAATAACTGCTATGAGCTTATTAACAGTGAAGCCATGAGGAGGGTATAACTGCAATCTGGTACTATAAGACTGCATATATGCGTATGTGTACAGTCCATACACCCACATACACTTCCTAATATGGTAAGTTTTTCTGAATAAATTGAACTGTATAATGTATAGCTCCCGGATGTTTTGTTGATCATAGCGACCATATTTATTCCATAACTTTTATTATACAAATTATTCATTTTTGGATAAAATGGTAGAGGAGACAATGGCAAATCTGGAACAACTATTCATTTCATTCTTACTGTTTTTAGAGCAGTGAGTCCACCTATTATTAATAGGAATAGATAGAACATGGTGGAGATACCATAATGATCAAATAGAGTACTCAACATTAGTATTGTACAATGAGCTGTCATTGAGTAGCCCTGAGGAGGGATAATAGATAGATAGAGAAATGGCAGGTAGATGGATGAATGGATGGATGAATGATGGATGGATGGTTGGATGGATGGATGGATGGATAGATGATGAGATTGATGTATATATGAATGGATGGATAGATGGGTAGATGGATAGATGGATGGATGATGGATGGATGATGGATGGATGGATTGATGGATGGATGGGTGATGGATGGATGGGTAGATGGATTGATGGATGGATGGATGGATCATGGATGGATGTATGGATTGATGGATGGACGGATGGATGGATGTGGTATAATTAGTAATCTTACTATTAATGATAATACTTGTAGTAATGAAAGATGAGCATTGAATAAGAAAGACATAAAAGTTACAACAGAAGATACACCAATCCAATATCCCAAACATACAGCTAATGCAGTACCCATTAAAGTTCCATCTTTCTATAGTAGATATACAAATTTAAACATCTCTACATCAGTGGTGTGAAAACAGCCAGTCATGCAGATAAATCTAGTGAATGTCCGATAAACTGAAACTAAGCTGTACACAAAGTATATGAAGAGCAGCACAAGGTTATTGTAAATAGGACAAAATGTCTGGCAGTTGGCTCACTATTTTTACATCCCTGTACTTCGTGCTCTTTGAGAATGTTTTTAGGTAAAACACTAATAAATTGAGGTAGTGAGTTTAGTACATGTGTAACTAACTGATGCAGTTAATAACAAAAATAAGTATGTATAAATCAGATTCAGGTGACAATTGTGTTGACTACTGAAGAAGAGATGTGAACACCTTAGTCAAGCGATTGTAGAACAAAGAAGGCTGGAACAACTGAAACTAAGACTACATCTAATCCAGCTAGTTATAAAAGGTCGATGAAATTTGACAGAATGAGTGATATAAATAATAAATTAAAGATGTATGAGGACACAGTCCTTCTAAGGTAGTGAACACTAAAGGTAACTCTTTACCATCTCATGTTCTGCATTGTACAAATGGTCTTCTTTATAAATCACGGAGTTTAGTAATATTACTGGCTAGTATCAAACACATCTTGGCGGGGTTCTTATAATTCTTGATCATAATGCATACAACCTCAGCTGATAAACCTCTTCACTCATTACTTACCACAGTGTGTCCAGATGTCTTCATACCATACAACAGAATAGCAACTAAAGTGAATACCAGCATTGTAGGTCCATACAACTCAGAGGGAGCTTGCTATAGTATGAAAAGGACAGTAAATATGTACTATAATGAATGATATGATGACATATCATATATTAGTAACATAACTTCATATCGCAATTTTTATGTAGTGGAAGGGAAATTTTATTCATGGCTTAATTGATAATAGTATGTTTTCTACCATTGTGTTCATGACAGTAATACACTATAAATACATTACTTATTTAATGGTTACGTCATGACATATCATATCATGACACAAAGTGCCATGACATATTGTGCCAGCACTGCACCACTACTATAGAGGTATGTAAAGTTGGCCCATATTAACCCTCATAATATAGGCGGAGGGTAACGTTAAGTTTTCAGTGAATTTTATAATGGAAGTCCGAGAATAGCTTGTTAAAATTTACAAATCCCAATGAGTTTTGTATCAAGTAAACAATTATTGATGTTTATGTATATATATATATATTTGTTTACTTGAGGGGCTCCCACTTTAGTATCTGGTATGAATGACTTGAGTAATCTGTAATAAAATAAGTAAAGATAATCACATTTAATTTGATGTGGAAACTGTAATTTTGATAATTGTCTGTCTTACCTATTCATAAACTCTTGTGGCTCAACATCAAAATACGGTCTCAGGTAATCAATATGTGCATATGTGTTGATAAGATTTTGAGTGGATTGTTTCCCAGCCTGCCACAACTAACAATTAAGATAAATTATGATTTATATTATTATAGTTTTTATCTAAAGACAATTTTTAGCATATTCAATATAATAATGCCACAAGTCTGGTCAGGCATAGCTGTTAGTGAACAAAGCTTTGCATTGCGTCCGTTGTGTTGCAATAAAATTCTGAAAACTGATCGGTCAAATGCAACAACAGCTGACACAAAGATAAAATCAGATCCTATCCTTGCGTTGCGTTGTGTCTGACAATGTCGAAGGAAGTGCATCACATTTACAATACAATGCATTGACGCAACGCAAAGAAATGCATAGCTATGAGTCATTATGTGAATGACAGCCTTAATTAAGTCTCTGGGTTACGTGTAAGAATGGAGATCATTTATGTTTATATAGCAAACACATAAGGTGGGATTCTACAATAAGAAATGTTTATTAATAATCTCAATAACTTAATAAATAACAGGTTGATATGTATTGGAAATTAAGAGAGAGACAAAATTTAGAAAAAATCTGGACTAGCTGGTTAGGACCTTCTGATCACTAGTCAGATGCTCTATCATCTGAGCTACTGGAGCCAGGTTAAGGAAGAGCATTTCATAGACAATGTCTACTACCTAGATACAGGCAAATTCAGCTGAGTGTCTCTCCTTAAGGTATAACAAGAAATTTGAGACAATAATTATTATTTATTGATACAGACACACATTCTGTCTCTATACTATAATAGTATACATTATAATTGTGTCTATGTACAACAGTCATAATATCCTCAGTTACTACACTTAATAAATAGCCAGTCTATTCTTAGTTAATACATACATACATACATACATACATACATACATACATACATACATACATACATACATACATACATACATACATACATACATACATACATACATACATACATACATACATACATACATACATATATACATACATACATACATACATACATGCATACATACATACATACATATACATAAATGCATACATACATACATACATACATACATACAAACATATGTACATCATACATACATACATACATACATACATACATACATATACATACATACATACATACATACATACATACATACATACATACATACATACATACATACATACCTGTCCAGCCATTTCTTGACTTAGTTGTGCTTTGAAACCATCAAGGAGTTGAGATGAAGAGGTTTGTTCACTAAATAATTTATGATATGCATGAAATTAGGGAACAGTGTTTAATATTGGGAAGGCTCCATAATACATGCAATGGAACATGTAATGATTTAGTCTCAAGGGCCAGCCCCCTTCAATCATAGTGGAGGAAAGGTCAGGTCTATTGCTTTAGAACAACTTTTTACCTTATAACCATGCTGTACATGTGTACCCCAGGCACAGTTGTTGCCATGGAAATCATGTGATCGATTGTGTTATTTTACACATACCACTTGTACAACTCATTCTAAAGCAATAGATCAGACACTTCCTCAGCTGGGAGTGAAGGGGCTGTGAGACTAGTTAGGACTTGTATTGTAAAGGTACTTCATAATGGACATTGATAGAATGTGTTTGAGATCAACGAGAGTGTCATTAAATTTATCAGCATTGCATATGTAAGTAATTTCAGTATGTACCTTCCCTTCTGCTCTTGTGAGACACCATCTCTCCCCACCTCACCCTCGGGATGCTGAATCCCTCCCTCTCCAAGAAATATAACAGTATCCTGAAAATGAAGACATATAAAGGATTTATATTCTACAGGTTAGTAGATACATACCCCTCCATCTTGAGTGCTGTTATACCACTCTGAAGGATTCTCCACCTCTTCCAACTCAGCCATTTTTTTGTTTGAATTAAATTTTTAACCATTTATCAAAATTTGTTTATCATCTTATCAAAATTTACAAAGAAGCCCTGAAGATAAAATGGCAACTGTTGGTGACAACCAAGTCTTGCAGTTTGTTCCTTTTCAAAGTACACTTGATGCAGGATTCTGGTATGAATTAGGAAGAAGAAAATTAGAAAAATACCAGCTAAGTGAAGCTCCTGTGGATCTCCAGGGTTACTACACTAACAATAGTCTTCCAGGTCTACCAACCTCTCTTTCACTAGACTATGGTGCCTTTGAGGAGAGCCCTTCACTTTCTAATCTAGACTTCCCTTCACATGGAATACTACGAAACACCAACACCATTGACGGTTTCAAGAACATTGACAAGAAGGAGATTTTAGAGAAGGCCGGACGAGAAATCTGGGATGCTATTAATGATGGCTCAGCAATTCATAACCCATCCCTTTTGACTAACTTTGTCCTGCTGACTTACGCCAACTTAAAGAAATATGATTACTATTACTGGTTTGGATATCCAGCACTTGCACCCAATGAGCCTGTATCGTACAAATCTCTTAAAACCATCGACAAAGCTTTCACCTCTGAGCAGATAATTAGTCTATTGAAAGGTTATGACAAGTTTGAATCTGAGAATCGAAATATCGGTTTCTTTCTAGTACAGCAAACTGGCGACCAGTTTGATTTTCAATCTCTGTCATCATTTGAAGAAGTATATAAGAATAGCCATGATATTACTATAGGGTTTTGTGATCCAAGTACCTTGGAAACGAACCCAGGGTGGCCCCTACGAAACCTGTTGTTCCTCTTGGGACAGGCATGGGGAGACCGACTGAACCAAGTTAATGTGTTATGCTATCGTGATTGTACTCGTAAAGGCAAGCGACAAATAGGTCATAGTTTGTATGTAGAGGGAGTTACTGTCCCTGGAAAACAAGATCCCAGTATCATCCCAAAGGTTATAGGTTGGGAACGAAACGAGAAAAACAAACTCGCTCCTCGATTTGTCAATCTCAGCGCGAATATGGATCCAAAAAGACTAGCGGAATCAGCTGTTGATCTCAATTTGAAGTTGATGAGGTGGCGTATCCTCCCATCACTAGATTTACCAACTATCGAAAAAACAAGATGTCTTCTTCTGGGAGCTGGTACTTTGGGATGTAATGTAGCTCGCTGTTTACTTGGTTGGGGTATTCGTAAAATTACATTAGTGGATAGTAGTAAGGTTTCTTATAGTAACCCTGTACGACAGACTTTGTTTAATTTCGAAGACTGTAAAAATGGAGGTGCCAAAAAAGCCCAAGCAGCTGCCGAATCGCTCAAAAAGATATTCCCAGGTGTAGATGCAGAAGGGGTACAACTGCTTATTCCTATGCCAGGCCATTCTATTGGATCTGAACCAGCCGCTGTAGAAGAAGTGAGAGAGGATGTTAAGAAGCTGGAGGAATTGATAAAGACTCACGATGCAGTCTTTTTGTTGATGGATACAAGAGAGAGTCGATGGCTACCCACTCTTATGTGTGCTGCGTATTCTAAACAGTGCATCAATGCTGCGTTAGGTTTTGATACATTCATGGTGATGCGTCATGCGTTCTTCCCTCCAGCACATGAAGGTTTGGAACCAGTTCCAAAACCCAAACTGGAGACTGAAACCCGTATTCCAGGCTCCGAACTAGGATGTTATTTTTGTAATGATGTAGTAGCTCCGACCGATTCAACACGAGATCGTACCCTAGATCAACAGTGTACAGTGTCTCGTCCAGGACTCTCCATGGTAGCTAGTGCTATAGCCGTAGAACTCTTGATCTCGGTTTTACAGCACTCAGAAAAAGGCCTGGCTCCTGCCGACAGCAATGCTGAGCAAGATGATACAGATACTGATAGTCCATTAGGATTAGTACCTCATCAGATTCGTGGTTTTCTAGCACGTTTTCACAACGTTCTACCAGCAAGTCAACGATTTGACAAGTGTACAGCTTGTTCTGATATAGTTATCTCTAGCTTTAAGTCCGACGGTTTTGAGTTTTTGTTAAAAGTCTTCAATTCTCCGAATTTTCTTGAAGATCTTACTGGACTGAGTCAACTGTATGCTGAGACACTTGATGATCACGTTTGGGAGTTGAGTGATGACGAGATATAGATTAGAACTATTGAATTAGCTCTTTTTAATTATTTGACAGATGATGGCCGATTGTGTTTTTTAAAGTTGTTTTAATGAATATTTTTTAATGCTCTACAAACATAATTTGAACAAATGTGCCATACATGCGTATGTATGGATATATGTATGTAGGTACAGTTTATGTAAGTATGTATGCACACACACACATACATACATAACATGTTATTATATTACTGGCCAGCTGATGTGTACATCACAGTTTGTACATACTAGTCTGGTAAGTGCAGCCCCTCCTATACTCCTCTTCAAAATACAGGATCTAGGAGGGACTGTGCTCGCCAGACTAAGTACAAACTATATATCTTGACAAATACTAAACTATTGTTAGTAGTCTTTATAAAGAACATGTTGATAATAAAGAAGTGTCAATTCATGTACATGTAACTCCTAACTGTGCTCACACATCTTTACATTGACGAATCATCAATATTTTTATGGGCGTGGAAATCAGAGGGTGTGTATGTGTGCACGTGTCTATTTCTCTTGTCCCGCCAGAAACTAGAATACGAACTAAGAAGATTGTAAGTTTGCATATAACAGGAGGGTAAGGTGTGGAGGCATAATTATCTCTATTTAGATTATAGTTTTAGTAAAAATACATCTTTGTATGTACAGTGTGTGAAGCCTTGTAGCTGTACTGACAAACTATTTTGATACTTCAGAGGTCAAAGTTGATAAATTTCAAGGTTGTGACTGGCCCTGGCAACAGGACTGGATTTTTCTCTTGAGTTAATTTTCCAACAAATTTATGTTCACATGGTCCTTGGACAAAAATTTAGTACCGTTGCCTTCACTGACAGCCAATATTGAATTCATGACAATTATTGTTATGCTTCCAGATGTAGTATTGAAAGTATTGGTATTATTTTGCCTGTCATAATGATTTTGATAAAATGTTTAAATTATTATTTATCTCTTGATAATCAACAGGATTTTACAAAATGGAGTGGATAAAGTGAGCGATTTCAGTAATATATTTATCTGATTGAATACCGATAATATTATTCACAATATAATACTTACAATTATTGCAACTACTCATACTGTCTATGATAGCAAAAATAGGCTTATTTTTTAAAAGATGACACTTTGTTTGTTTTAAGAGCACATGGCTCAACACTAAGTGTTGTAGTATTTAACTTCATATATTATAACTATTATTGAATTACAATAAGACAATATTTGTTCATTGAGATAATATTGGCAGTTCGAAATCATGCAATATACAATGCACTGATGTTGTGACATATTGAATTGCCCAACCTTACATCATATTATATGTTGTATAATTGAATATTAATTGATCTCCCTTTTATTATTGACAGCATTGGATTATTGAGGTGAGTGACGATAGTGGATTGTTGAGTATTAATCATCCTTTTCTATTATTCACAGTATTTTATTGTCTCTTCCTATTATTGACATTAAATATGTTGGATTGATGAGTAATAAGAGTTGGATAATGTGAGTGAGTGGTCATGATGTTTTAACTGAGTATTAATTACTTGTTTCTATATTATTTACAGTATTGGATTTTTATGGTGAGTAATGAATGATACTGAATGATACTGTTAAATATGAATTATCTTTTCCTATTAATTACAGTATTGGATTATTATGGTGAGTGATAATGATAATACATTATTGAATATTAATTATCTTTTTCTATTATTTACTACAGTAGTGGATTGTTATAGTGAGTTGTATATTGTATTTAATATTAAGTTAATTAATATTATCCTTTCTATTAGTAACAGAATGAATCAATTGTATGGGTAAGTTTATTAAGGGAGATATGTAAATTGAATATTGAACTATGAAATGTTTGTTGGTCTTGTCTCTAGCTGTCCTTACTAGCGTTTCAGTAGTGTTCTCACTAGGGTTTTCACTAGGGTTTCAGTAGGGTTCTCACTAGGGATTTTACTAGGGTTTCAGTAGGGTTCTCACTAGAGTTTTCACTAGGGTTTCAGTAGGGTTCTCAATACTAGGGTTTTTAATAAACCCTGTTAAGAACCCTAGTGCAAACTAGTCAAAAGCCTAGTGAAAAGCTTGGTGAGAACCCTACTGAAACAATAGTGAGAACTCCACTGAAACCTAGTAAAAACCCTAGTGAGAATCCTACTGAAATCCTAGTAAAAACGTTTTATTAAGGTTCTTACTAGGGTTTCATTAGTGTTCTCACTAGGGTTTTCATTAGTGTTTTTACTATATAGGGTTTTACTAGGGTTTCAGTGGTGTTCTCACTAGGGTTTTCACTAGGATTTCAGTAGTGTTCTCACCAGGGTTTCGGTAGGGTTCTCACTAGGGTTTCGGTAGTGTTTTCACTAGGATTTCAGTAGGGTTCTCACTAGGGTTCTCACTAGAGTTTTGGTAGTGTTTTCACTAGGGTTTCAGTAGTGTTCTCAGTAGTGTTCTCACTAGGGTTTTCACTAGGGTTTCAGTAGTGTTCTCACTAGGGTTCTCACCAGGGTTTCAGTAGGGTTCTCACTAGGGTTTCGGTAGTATTTTCACTACTATTTAAGTAGGGTTCTCACTAGGGTTTTCACTAGGGTTTCAGTAGTGTTCTCACTAGGGTTTTCACTAGGGTTCTCACTAGGGTTTCAGTAGTGTTTTCACTAGGATTTCAGTAGGGTTCTTACTAGGTTTTCACTAGCCCTACATGTATACCATTGAATGTATTATTATGTTATTATTAAACACAGATCTTTACAAATTAAAATAAGATTTTTTCCTGTTAGTAGCATGACAAACTGCAGACTAACAGAAGAAGAAAGGAGAGTGTAAGTAGACATTGTGTGATCGAGTATTAAGTAATATTAACGGGTTTGTTTTG
>OX345646.1:725000-777500 GCA_947044365.1 Petrosia ficiformis | reverse complement strand
GTTATGTTAATATGGTATTACTAAAACCCAAAATGGGATTTCACACCCCATTCTAGATAATAAACACAGAACTATTGAGTATCCATTCTGGGACCCAGGTGAGAGGATGAATTACTTGAGAGGTTGGACACTGGGTAAGACTTCAAACACAAGACTTCAAACAGAATTTCCAAACATAAACGGACTTTTACTGTAAATAACCGATTAAGACTTACTCTCCTCAAACTAAGATCTTAATCAATACCAGAATCTTACCCAAGACAGTTAATTTGATTGGAAACATCTAGAATGATAAAGTAGCTATAAAAGATATGATAAATGACTGGTTCTTACATATATACCAGTAACATTAGAACAAGGGGATGAGGTTGGGTAATGAAGTCGTAACATGTGAAAACATTCATTCCATTGATTAATAAATTTTATATTTTGGTACTACAAATTATATGACAATACTTTACATTATTTTGTTCATATTATAGTTATTATTTCACCTGTCAACTTCAATGTCTTCTTCTTCAGTCATAGTAAATACAGGGTGTGAATAACCTAGTGATTACTGATTAGCTGACTTATCACATGACTATACAGAGGGTGTGTCTTCACTGATCAGCTGACTTATCAAAATGGCCTCCAAACCTGATACCCCTCCACCAGAGAAAGAGGATGATGATACCTCATCAGAAGAGAAAAAGATTATTCCACTACCTTCTTCAAGTCTGTAAGTTCATAATATATATCTGCACTTGAAGAACACTGTATCATTTAGTGGTTATCTTATGAATGTCATGTGACCAATGCATGACATATTGGCTGAACATGTTTTCCAAAGCCTCGTCTTATGTACTTCATATATTAGTAATGAAGACTATTTTAAGTTTTCTTATCCTCTATGTGATGTCTATAGGTGGACAGGTAGATGAGTAAATTATAGTTAATATTAATATTCACTTCTTTTCAATTTGGGGTTGTCATTAGTCTGGTGGTGCCGCCCACTTTGCATGTGAGGAAGTGGTCTGGAATCACCAGCATCATTCACTCGTACACAGTGGAATGTAGGTTTGGTTTTAGGGAGGTACTTCCGTAAGTGGTTCAAGCACGTGTGAAGTAGTTACATAGCGAGTTGATAAAATGAGTACTGTTCTTTGCCTTGGTTGTGGCGAAAACATCACTGAAAGGATCAGTGACCGAAGAAACTTGTGCACCGAGTCATTAAGCCCTGTTCTGTAATTTTGGAAGTAAATCTTTTTAAGTAAGCTCGAAAATGTTTTTGAATTAAAAAAACGTATTTCCAAATTGTATCATATTACTCTGCCCTCGTTTTACCTGATCTTTCATGATCCCTGTCAATGGAGTGATCACCACAACGATTGAGCCTTCTGTTTGATTCATCAAATCAAACGCCACTGGTATAACACAGGCTTTTTCCGTATCCAGTAGGTAAAACGGCGAATACGTCGTTACCTTCCAAAAAATTGACAACTTCTTTTTGCTTGGGTTTAAGATTTGTAAAACCCATTGTCTTGGCAGCAGTGTTGGCTAGTTCGCCTAGTCATGATGAATCCATGTTTGTAGGCATGCGTTTTCAAGTACCACTTGAAAACTGCAATCTGATTGGGCTGCAAAATATTAGCAGCGTGTACGAATGAATGATGCTGGTGATTCCAGACCACTTCCTCGTATGCAAAGTGGGCGGCACCGCCAGACTGGTTGATGCTTCATTTAAGCTCACAAAATATAATTAGAGTATATATGGTACTATATTTAGTTAGTATACTTCTATCGTAGGGGTAGGCCTCTTATCGTAGGGGTGGGGTTTTTCTGTTATAGTATGTAGTATAGTACCATATATGTTCTAATTATTTCATGAGCTTAAATGAAGCACTAGCCTCTTTTTAACTAAATACAAAATGAAAGTATCCTTATGGTTTTTAATAACTATTTTAATCGTTGCTGTCTTCCCAGTGTCAGAAACTCAACAACCCATTATAATCATTTCCTTTTTGATTCTTGTATATAATGTTGACAGTGTCTTTTACTTATAACAGCTGCTTTTTATGCTAGTGTATATATTATATGTCGAACACGTGTTTATGTGTCTCATCCATTAATTGAGTGAGTCCCCTAGATGACCCACTTCCTTAACTACATATGTAGTGAATATGTATAATTATACTGATATATATAAGTTATGTATGTAGTGCATAATGTATATATAACACAAACATTATAATGTATAGTTATTATACTGTATATAACTTATGTACATTATTAACTCTTAGCCAACAACATAAGGATGTTCCTGTTCAATATTAATAAAAGGGGAGCAGATATTTGTCCTTGATATGTAATATAAATTACACGATATCATACAGAGGTGGTGGCGGGACATCTTGAGAGTCCCCCACCACCACAAATTTGAAGAAAGTATGATGTCATGTAAGATATAACAGCTTAACAAATTAATGGGAATAGCACACAAATATCAATCAAAGTAGTAAATTAACAAGTGCTCAAAACCACACCATAGTAATAGTCTGCTATATAGCTGGCAGAAACCATCTCAGAGCAGACCCCCCTGCACTTCACATCCCCCACACCCGTAGAATCCCCCCTCCCAAAGTGAAAAATCCTGTTGAAACCCTGTACTAGTTGTGTTAGTAAATGATAATGTAATTATATAAATTGTGTTCATTGGAATTATTAACTGTATGCTGATCATAAATAGATATTGTATTTATCTTTTTATCATTTCTATTATTAACAGGTCTGTCTCAGGATCAATGTGAGTGATTAATATTAGATGTTGTATGATTGAATATTAATTATCTCTTTCTGTTATTAACATGATTACCTCAAGCTGGAGGTGAGTGATTAATATTAGATGTTGTATGATTGAATATTAATTATCTCTTTCTATTATTAACATGATTACCTCAAGACAACTGTGAGTGATTAATATTAGATGTTGTATGATTGAATATTAATTATCTCTTTCTATTATTAACATGATTACCTCAAGACAAAGGTGAGTGATTAATATTAGATGTTGTATGTATGATTGAATATTAATTATCTCTTTCTATTATTAACATGATTACCTCAAGATCATTGTGAGTGATTAATATTAGATGTTGTATGATTGAATATTAATTATCTCTTTCTATTATTAACATGATTACCTCAAGACAACTGTGAGTGATTAATATTAGATGTTGTATGTATGATTGAATATTAATTATCTCTTCCTATTATTAACATGATTACCTCAAGATCATTGTGAGTGATTAATATTAGATGTTGTATGATTGAATATTAATTATCTCTTTCTATTATTAACATGATTACCTCAAAACAAAGGTGAGTTATTTTATTAGATTACTATTGATATTATATAATAAAGGATGTATTGAGTCACCTGTGTCTTGATATACCCTTTGGTATGATCATGAATATATATAATTAGTAATTAATATTAGATGTTGTATGATTGAATATTAATTATCTCTTTCTATTATTAACATGATTACCTCAAGACTGAGGTGAGTGATTAATATTAGATGTTGTATGATTGAATATTAATTATCTCTTTCTATTATTAACATGATTATCTCAAGACAACCGTGAGTGATTAATATTAGATGTTGTATGATTGAATATTAATTATCTCTTTCTATTATTAACATGATTACCTCAAAACAAAGGGAGGAGGAACTGAAAAGGTGAGTTATTTTATTAGATTACTATTGATATTATATAATAAAGGATGTATTGAGTCACCTGTGTCTTGATATACCCTTTGGTATGATCATGAATATATATAATTAGTAATTAATATTAGATGTTGTATGATTGAATATTAATTATCTCTTTCTATTATTAACATGATTACCTCAAGACAACTGTGAGTGATTAATATTAGATGTTGTATGATTGAATATTAATTATCTCTTTCTATTATTAACATGATTACCTCAAGACTGAGGTGAGTGATTAATATTAGATGTTGTATGATTGAATATTAATTATCTCTTTCTATTATTAACATGATTACCTCAAGACAACCGTGAGTGATTAATATTAGATGTTGTATGATTGAATATTAATTATCTCTTTCTATTATTAACATGATTACCTCAAGACTGAGGTGAGTGATTAATATTAGATGTTGTATGATTGAATATTAACTATCTCTTTCTATTATTAACATGATTACCTCATGACAAAGAGAGGAGGAATTGAAAAGGTGAGTTATTTTCCTATGATATTATATAATAAAGGATGTATTGAGTCACCTGTGTCTTGATATACCCTTTGGTATGATCATGAATATATATAATTAGTAATTAATATTAGATGTTGTATGATTGAATATTAATTATCTCTCTATTGTTAACATGATTACCTCAAGACAATTGTGAGTGATTAATATTAGATGTTATATGATTGAATATTAATTATCTCTTTCTATTATTAACACGATTACCTCAAGACAATTGTGAGTGATTAATATTAGATGTTATATGATTGAATATTAATTATCTCTTTCTATTATTAACATGATTACCTCAAGACAACCGTGAGTGATTAATATTAGATGTTGTATGATTGAATATTAATTATCTCTTTCTATTATTAACATGATTACCTCAAGACTGGAGTGAGTGATTAATATTAGATGTTGTATGATTGAATATTAACTATCTCTTTCTATTATTAACATGATTACCTCATGACAAAGAGAGGAGGAATTGAAAAGGTGAGTTATTTTCCTATGATATTATATAATAAAGGATGTATTGAGTCACCTGTGTCTTGATATACCCTTTGGTATGATCATGAATATATAATTAGTGATGTATTTCACTTGATCCTCTGTGTGATGTCTTTAGGTGAACAGTTAGATTAGTATATCATAGTTGCTACTTCTTTTCAATTTGGGGTCGTCTTACTATTTGATATTAAATACAAAATGGATAGTATCCATGTGATTGGTTTTTAATGACTATTTTAATCATTGCGAACTTTCTAAAGTCAAATTCAACAACCTATCATAATCATTTCCTTTTTGATTCTTGTATATAATGTTGACGGTGTCTTTTACTTATAACAGCTGCTTTTTATGCTAGTGTATATATTATATGTTGAACACGTGTTTATGTGTCTCATCCATTAATTGAGTGAGTCCCCTAGATGACCCACTTCCTTAACTACATATGTAGTGAATATGTAGTGATTATACTGATATATATAAGTTATGTATGTAGTGCATAATGTATATATAACACAAACATTATAATGTATAGTTATTATACTGTATATAACTTATGTACATTATTAACTCTTAGCCAACAACATAAGGATGTTCCTGTTCAATATTAATGAAAGGGGAGCAGATATTTGTCCTTGATATGTAATATAAATTACACGATATCATACAGAGGTGGTGGCGGGACATCTTGAGAGTCCCCCACCACCACAAATTTGAAGAAAGTATGATGTCATGTAAGATATAACAGCTTAACAAATTAATGGGAATAGCACACAAATATCAATCAAAGTAGTAAATTAACAAGAGCTCAAAACCACACCATAGTAATAGTCTGCTATATAGCTGGCAGAAACCATCTCAGAGCAGACCCCCCTGCACTTCACATCCCCCACACCCGTAGAATCCCCCCGCCCAAAGGGAAAAATCCTGTTGAAACCCTGTACTAGTTGTGTTAGTAAATGATAATGTAATTATACATATTTATATAAATTGTGTTCATTGGAATTATTAACTGTATGCTGATCATAAATAGATATTGTATTTATCTTTTTATCATTTCTATTATTAACAGGATCCATAGTCTGAGGTGAGTGATTAATATTAGATGTTGTATGATTGAATATTAATTATCTCTTTCTATTATTAACATGATTACCTCAAGACAACTGTGAGTGATTAATATTAGATGTTGTATGAGTGAATATTAATTATCTCTTTCTATTATTAACATGATTACCTCAAGACCAAGGTGAGTGATTAATATTAGATGTTGTATGATTGAATATTAATTATCTCTTTCTATTATTAACATGATTAGCTCAAGACTGGAGTGAGTGATTAATATTAGATGTTGTATGATTGAATATTAATTATCTCTTTCTATTATTAACATGATTACCTCAAGACAACTGTGAGTGATTAATATTAGATGTTGTATGATTGAATATTAATTATCTCTTTCTATTATTAACATGATTACCTCAAGACTAAGGTGAGTGATTAATATTAGATGTTGTATGAGTGAATATTAATTATCTCTTTCTATTATTAACATGATTACCTCAAGACCAAGGTGAGTGATTAATATTAGATGTTGTATGATTGAATATTAATTATCTCTTTCTATTATTAACACGATTACCTCAAGATCTGAGTGAGTGATTAATATTAGATGTTGTATGATTGAATATTAATTATCTCTTTCTATTATTAACACGATTACCTCAAGATCTGAGTGAGTGATTAATATTAGATGATAGATTACTATTGATATTATATAATAAAGGATGTATTGAGTCACCTGTGTCTTGATATACCCTTTGGTATGATCATGAATATATATAATTAGTAATTAATATTAGATGTTGTATGAGTGAATATTAATTATTTCTCTATTGTTAACATGATTACCTCAAGACAAAGGGAGGAGGAATTGAAAAGGTGAGTTATTTTACTATGATATTATATAATAAAGGATGTATTGAGTCACCTGTGTCTTGGTATACCCTTTGGTATGATCATGAATATATATAATTAGTAATTAATATTAGATGTTGCATGATTGAATATTAATTATCTCTTTCTATTATTAACATGATTACCTCAAGACAAATGTGAGTGATTATAAGATGTTGTATGATTGAATATTAATTATTATTAACATGATTACCTCAAGACAAAAGGAGATAAGGTGAGTTAGTTTATTAGATTACTGTATAATGAAGGATGTATTGAGTCACCCTATTATTAACATTCATGTGAACCTCAAGAGAAGCAGAGGAAGATAAAAGGTGAGATAATCATATTTGTTTTATTTATTTCTTTATTGATTATTAACAGACGAGTAGAGAAAGACAGAAGGTAAGTGATTTCACTCTACAATATTAATTTTATTGATTTTTTTGTCAACACAATGATCTTAAGATCACAACGAAAGTAAGTGTTTCAAGTGAATTTATGTGAATGAATGTGTCACTATTATTGTCCCGACTTCTTGCAGACATGGTCAGACGTGAGTTACTTATTTGAATGGTACATGTATATGATATATGACTACTGGCTTTCAATCATTATTAGGAGTGGACAAGCATCTAAACAGCGGGAGGAGGAAATGAAGTGAGTCTACTAGAATGTAATGATATCTACAGCAATGATATATCTGTTGTTGATAGGAAACAATCAAGAGAAGAATGGAAGTGAGTGTTATTTTACACAGTAGTTTAAATTATTAAAATTTTCATCTCAAGACAAAGAGCGGAAAGGAATAGGTGAGTGATTTCAGGATTTTTGTTTACTTGTTCCTGTTTTCAATCCCTACATAAGTCTAAGAAAAGAATTAAAGAGGTAAGGAATGTCACTATGTGCAACTATCACTGACTCTCACTCTATCAATTTGACTAACTTAAGGCGAGTGGAGAGGTGAGTAATTTCATCATGTATTTTATTAATAATTGATACTCTATTCCTTCAAGACTAAAAGAAAGAGATAAAAGGTAAGTGATTTCACTGGATAATATTTGTGGTATGACTACAGTATAATTATTTGTACTAGACAAAAGGAGGAAGAGATGAAGTGAGCTATTCCAATGTATTAATACTGATAGTGTTTACGGATTCTTTTGTTCCTAAATAATCCAAAGACAAGAGGAAGAAAAGAAAAAGTGAATGAATTAATTTATTATGTTTTGTATTCATATAATTATATTTATAATTAATAAATACATCATAATCAGAAGACAAGCAAAGTGAGTATTTTTATCTCTCTTACAGACAAAAGGAGGAAGAGATAAAGTGAGCTATTCCAATGTATTAATACTGGTTAGAGTTAACTGATTCTTTTTGTTCCAAAGACAAGAGGAAGAAAAGAAAAAGTGAATGAATTAATTTAATATTTTTTGTATTCATATAATTATATTTATAATTAATAAATACATCATAATCAGAAGACAAGCAAAGTGAGTAGTTTATACTACCTGTAAAGTTGTCATTCTCTCTTACTTCATATTTAGACAAGCAAGGAAGAAGTGAGTGATTATACTAAAATACAATGACAATACAAAATTGTTTTGTTCAATATCTGTTTCCACATCTCTTAGAAAAGCAAGGAAGTGAGTTGTTCGAGTAGATATAAATTTATATCTAAATGTTATACACTATTATTAATATGATAGGGAAAGGGATCAAGAAATGAGGTACAAGGACAAAAATTCAGTTATAAAAGTTTCGATCTGTTATGTGTTTGTAGTTTGTATTAATCTTTGTTGTATATATACCTATACTAGATTGCGAGTTGACAAAGCAATGAAGGAAGGAAAAGTATCTCTTCGGTTGACCAAATGCCTCTGTCAAGGTCCCCCTCGAGTGGGTAAAACTCACATCAAACATCTTCTATTAGGAAAGGTGCTAGTGGACTCCTCAAGCACTGGTTTGGCTGTACATCCAGAACGTGCCTTTCGAAATATCAGTGCAGAGAAATTCAAAGTTACCGAAAGTAAGGAAATGTGGGAAGTGATGGACGACGAAACATTGATGCAACTGATTGCAAACGAAATGAGTCAGTTGAAAATAGAAGGAGTGGAGGATGAAAATGATGAAACTGAGCTTGGAGTTGTTAAGGAGCTCATTGCCTTTAAACCACACACAAAGGAGCCTTCTACAAAAGAGCACATCACACACACAAAGGAGGCCTCTGCAAAGGAGCGCATCACACACACAAAGAAGGCCTCTTCAAAGGAGCTCATCATGAAGTTTAAAAGCCTTATAAAAAAAGAAAAATTAACCACACAACCAGATACAAGCAACCAAGAATGGATCTACTTCATCGATTCTGGTGGTCAGCCACAATTTCAGGAGGTCCTTCAAGCATTCATTCCGAAAACGTCAGTCATCCTCCTCGTTTTTAAGCTAATAGAAAAGCTTTCTGATACTCCTCTGATGGTGTACCAAAAGGGTGGAGTCAATTATAATCTAGGTCCTTATGCCCTCAGCAACCAAGAGATTCTGATTCGTCTTGCAAGAATGATTCACTCGTCTTCAGAATCCAGTATGCAGGTTGCTTTACTTGGCACATATCACGATGAGTATGTTAAAGCAGACCCCCCAAGTGAAACCATGGAAGAGAAAGAGCTACATCTTCAGGAGATCTTCTCCTTCTGTAAAAAGAACATTATTTTCGTTGATTCGGAGTGCCAAAATGTCATATTTCCATTAAATGGCCTACAAGCTGTAGAGGGAAAATTTGATGATCCAGTTGTGTGTATGTTACGTTCAAGCATCACATCTACCCCCTATGTTATCGAGGTTGATGTTCCATTACGATGGCATGCATTTGAACTGGCAATCCAAGCAGAAGCAAGGAGAAATAATACACAAGTGCTTTCTTTACAGAAGTGTATTGAGATAGCTGAAGATCTCGGTTTCCCTCCTGATGATGTCAAAGATGCCCTTAGCTTCCTCTCAGATTACAACCTCGTTGTCTATTATTCCACTCTACTACCGAATGTAGTATTTACCACTCCTCAAGTGTTACTCGACAAAGTAACAGAGCTCACCGAGCGTGTATACCAGCTTAGCAACCCTGGGAAGAGTCCTAAGCATCCATGTCCAACACGAGGAGAATACAAGATCATGAGGGATCATGGTATCATATCTACACAAATCCTCAAAGATTTCCCAAAGCATTACGTACCTGGCCTCTTCACAGAAGAAGATTTAGTTGAAATATTCGAGTATCTCTACATTTATGCACGTCTTGAAAATGGAACATTTTTCATGCCCGCTCTTCTGCCTCCTTTTACACCTGATGAGTTACATCAACTCTTAAAAGCATCCACTCCACTTCTATTTCATTTTGAAGATAGTTGTGCCCCAGCTGGGTTATTCTGTGCCCTTGTCGTATGCCTCACTTCTAATCGTATCAGGTGGAAAGCTCGTCATGATCTCGATCCGCTGATGGGTACAAAAAGTAATGCAGTGTGTTTTGAAATACCTGACCTACGTTTAGTGATAACAATAGCTGATTCATTCAATCAGTTTGAGGTTCATTATGACTGCCCTGAGAAATACAAAAAGTACCTGCCGAAAATAAGAGAAGTAGTCTCAGAGGGTTTGGAAGAGGTGGTGTACAACAGAAAGTTCAACATCGTGATGCCAAAGCAATGCTTTTTCTGTCGAGCTCCCGAATGCAAAGATAGTCCCCGACATATCGCCACTCCAGCTATACTTGAAAATGATATGATGTGTTCTAAGAATCCACGTTGCGGATACGATATGAATAATAGTGAATCAAAGTGGTTAGAACCACTTCCCCTCCCGTCGCCCGTGGATCCCGATGGTCCAGCAATGAAAAATCTCATAGAGGAACTGATAGAAGTATCTCCAAATTGGTATCTAGTTGGAATGGAACTGGGTGTTCCAGAATGGAAACGTGGGAATTTGGAGATGGAAAACACAAGTAATGAAAATCGTCTTACGAAAGTATTGGAATACTGGGCAAGAAATGCGACCTATCGTAATCCATTTACTTGGCAAACGATTGTTAACGTACTCAGTTCTGAAATCATTGAAAACAAAAAATTAGCAGGTGAGATTCAGAAAAAATATTTGAAAAAATAACAATGATAATTAGTAACTTTTAGTTTCTTTAAAATTATGATTAGTATTAATTTTAGTTATGGTATTATTATATACATGCATGTATCTTGTATTGGTATAAGTGCAGTTTAGATTATTAATATATACCACAGTGTCCACTGAACCATTATACCTGTTAGGCTCTACTATTAATATTTGTTAAACTTACACTTACTAGCCCCTATGGTTCAATGGACCATATTCTTGTCACTATATGGCATATGTTAATTATGGAACCTAAACTGTACTTGTATTCTTGTGTTTTGTTTCAATTATTTTTTAGATAGTATTTTTGTTATTATTGATATCTTTATTATTTATTTCTGATAATTAATATTTTGTATTAATTATTATTATTATTTTGTTATTACAATTCATTTTTAGTATATTTGTTATTGTGTTATTAATTTTTTGTTATTTTTGTTTTTGTGTTTTTTATAATTATTATTGTATATTTTTTTTGTTGTAAATTTTTTGTTATTTTTGTTATTGTAAATGTTATTATTTACTATTACACTATAGTACTAATATTGTATTTGGTTTAGTGTGTTAATGTAATGATTACTTGTTATAATCCAAATGTATATATAGGGACAAATATTTACACCTGCATATTGTATTATATGTATGTATATTATGTATGTATGTATGTTGTATATTATGTACGCAAGTATCTGTGTATGTAAGTACGTATGTACATATGTATATCATACATATGTACATATATGTATGTATGTGAGTATAGGTATGTACATATGTATGTCATACATATATGTATGTATGTACGTATTTACGATGTGTATATATGTAAGTAGGTTTGTATGTACATATGTACATAATTATACATGTAATAGATGTTCATGCTTAGACCAACAATAGATCAACCGATGACCGAGTTAGTTGAGGTATATATGGGAATTAGTTGGTACCCAGTTACTAGTTCCATATTGGAAGTTGGGAAGTATCAAGAGGGAAAACAGAGATAAGTGTAAGGAGTGTTTGATGAAGGTATTAGAGTATTGGAGGAAACATGCTGGTACCAAGAATCCATTTTCATGGGAAACAATTATTAATGTACTTCAATCTCGACCCATTGGAAACATTCGATTAGCAGAAGATATCAAACAGAAATATACATCCACAAAAAAGCAACTCGTTTTGTATGAAATTTTGAAAGACAAACAGGTATTGAAATTCCATCTTATATTCTTTTGTATATTCTGCATATTGCAAGTGCAGAAATAGAAATATTCATCTGTATTGTGATTATATTACATACATGTAATTGTGTGTGTGTGGAATTCCTCAAGTTAAATTCAATTCAAGTCATAATAATTGTATATCTAATTGCAGTGAGGGTCAGGGGAATGTTGTAGAGGTATAATGTACTTTTTTCAACTCTATGTAGCACCAGTGCAAGGAAATATAGAACCAGATGTGGTACCAAGTGTGCTACGTATATTTACAACTGTTGGTACCTTTGATGTTAGGTATCATAGTCCTATAAAGCTAGTAACTGCTAGCTAAAAGCTTAGTCCGGCTAAAGGGTTAGTAGCGCCAGACTACTCAGCTTTAAGGGGAAACATCCCCTATCTTGTGTCTGCAACATTCATACAGACAGTACCAGCTACACCCCTGATTCTGTACATCTTTCTTTATACTCCACTGCTACCAATTGGTAGTCATAAGATGTGATATTAGTATTATTATTATTACCAGTAGTACATATATATATACTGGTATGAAGGGATACCACTGGTCTACGAGAGGCTTGTTTTTAGATCATTGACTAGACACACAAAACATTATTATTAACTTGATATTAAGTATACATTTATAAGTGGCTATTGCTACTGGTCCACTTCCTTTGGTAACACATCTATAATATTCCTCAATCTGGTGATGGAAGAATGTGTTCAGTTGATGGTGAATGTTCTGTTTCATAATCACAATGTACAAATGCTCTCTCAACTTCTTTCATTGATTCAAGCGTCAATTGTAAACTCTCCCCAATGTCATGTGACTCTTCTAATACCATATCAGGATTGAGTACAATATGTACCTCTACTAGATAATTCACACCAAATGTATAAGCCCTCACTGTATCAACTTTCAATATCTTTTCACTATGTTCCATAGTAATGAATATAATTTTACTAATGAGTCTACGATCAGCTCTATGTCCAACTAGATTTATGAGTTGTTCTCGACCAACCAAAATCCAATTAAATACAATATAAAAGGCTAATAATAATGCACCAATTGGATCCAGTATATTTATAACATAAGTTCCTAGTAACCCAAATATAAGAGCAGCGATGTTAGAAGCAACATCATTTCTATGATCGGTAGCTAATGTTCGTACTGAAGGATTATCAACTTGATAACACAATACAAACAGTGTTCCTTTCAGTATTACTGTTAGAACAATTATGGTGGCTGAAAATGCATTAATATTAGGATTAGCTGAGTCAGTGATGATGTCTTCTATTGATGTTGTTATTATTTGTAATGCTGCTGTACCCATTATTGCAGCTGTTATTATAATGGCGACTGGTTCTAATCTAGTTCGTCCAATTGGATAATGATAGGGGTCATAATGACGTATTAGATAACTAGTGATTGCTATGACAGCACCTGTATTAGTAATGTATGTACATATGTATGTGTGTATGTGTGTATGTGTGTATGTATGTATGTATGTATGCATGTATGTATGTATGTATGTATGTATGTATGTATATATATATGTATGTATGTACATATGCATGTGTGTATGTATGTATGTATGTATGTATGCATGTATGTATGTATGTATGTATGTATGTATGTATGTATGTATGTATGTATGTATGTATGTATATATATATGTATGTATGTACATATGCATGTGTGTATGTATGTATGTATGTATGTATGTATGTATGTATAATTGTATAATTATATACACATAATATTATGTGTGTGTATATATGTATGTATGTAAGTATGCATGTAAGTATGCATGTAAGTATGTATGTATGTATGTATGTATATATGTATGTATGTAGGTATATATGTACATACACACGTGTATGTACGTAGTACTACATACATACATGTGTACACTATGTAAGTATGTATGTATGTATGTATGTATGTATGTATGTATGTATGTATGTATGTATGTATGTATGTATATATATATGTATGTATGTACATATGCATGTGTGTATGTATGTATGTATGTATGTATGTATGTATGTATGTATAATTGTATAATTATATACACATAATATTATGTGTGTGTATATATGTATGTATGTAAGTATGCATGTAAGTATGTATGTATGTATGTATGTATGTATGTATATATGTATGTATGTAGGTATATATGTACATACACACGTGTATGTACGTAGTACTACATACATACATGTGTACACTATGTAAGTATGTATGTATGTATGTATGTATGTATGTATGTATGTATGTATGTATGTACATATGTACATGTAATATATGTACATATGAAGTGTGTACTAATAGACCTGAGAACAGATCAAGAGTTGAATCAATGAGACTGGATATAATAGATAATGATCCAGATTGTATAGCAGCTGCTAGTTTCATGAAAAACAATAGAAAGTTAATAGCTAGTGTTAGTCTAGCAGCTGTATCTACTGATAACTCTATACAATGACACTTGATACATCTATGACACCTCTTATTCTTATTAGTGCCCTCCTCATCCTCTTCTTCCATGGAGTTAATTTTAAGAATTCTTTTAGCTTCTTTCAATACTCTTTCATCTTTTTTCATTTTACGATAATATATTTTGACTCTACGAGGTTGATGTCTTAGAAATGGTGTATCTGTTGTTCCTTTATCTTCTTTGTCAATATTCTTGTGTTCATTTTCTGGAAGTACTTGTTTCCATTTAGCTGTGTGTCTGGTAATATGAAGTGTAGAGGGTACATATATCTCAACTGCTGGATCACATGATTGAGGAATATCAGATCTAATGGAGGATGAAGAAATAATGAGATGATAAGCAACTCAGAATTTTTGATAAGCTCATATGGTGCACCAATGGGCCAAGGAGCTTCTTATTCGGCACTCTTTGGGCCAGATGGCAGTTATAAATTATTATCACTAACATCATTAACTGTTTGTTAAATGGCTCAAGGTGTCTTCCCGGCACACACAATTGGTCCTAGCAGTGTTTTTGATAAGCTTATATGTCACACCATTAGCCCAAAGAGCTTCTTATTTGGCACTGCAGAGTTCTCTCTTTGGTACAGGTAATTATGATTATATTTTCACTAACAGCATTAACTCTTCGTTAATTGACTCAAGATGTATTCCCAATAGCGCACACACTAACCATTATTGAGCCAATTTGGCCCGTGCTTCAAAACTTATCAAAAACTCTGGGTCCTAGTCTCATTCCCAGACCTATCAAAGGAAAAGGCAGTGAGTCTGGGAACAAGACTAATTTGGTCCATGCTTCAAAACATATCAAAAGTCTAAAGGAACCGATAGATGATTCTAATGTATTGATCTGAAGATTTTCAGTTATCGTTTTTGGGTTGAAATATTACTGTTGTTATGTTAAGGTTGTAGTCTTTTCCGTGGGCGGATGCTACTCCAATCAGTTTCTAGTTTTGCAAGCTTCTTGCTGCATACAATCTGGTTCCATTCTGTATTTTTTGGAAGCCACACCCACCCGGGGGTATAATTATTGGGCCTAAATGTTTTGACTGATAGTTTATTTTCAGAAACAAACCTAAACACGCCCCACGGGTGGTGGAGGGGGCGGTGGGTGGGAAACAATGGCGGGTAACTTTAGTTGCTCTCTGAGAAAGATCGGAGTTTGATAGTGCCTAGAAAGGTAGATTTTATGGTTTCAGTGAAAAGCTACAGAATTCAGCTTTCTTCAGCCTCTTGTAACTATAAAAGTAAAATGAATTTCCAGAAAACGGCTCTATTTGTTTTCTCTAAATGCATTGTACTTGGTGCATGCCATGATTGGTGGGCGTGGCTTTCTCCGTTTTGTACTTATTGCGATTACAAAAATGGACATTTTATATATGTTTTATCACTTCCAGGACCCTATAAAGGTGATTAGAAGATATGAAGGTTGCCATTACACCAGGTTAGAGTCATATTATATAATATTCTATTTTGAAACTGATTGGAGTCGCATCCGCCCACTCCCTAGTACCACCTTAACAGTTAAACTTAGCAGTATCATTAATTAAGAAAGTTAACATATTAACAGTTAAACTTAGCAGTATCATTAATTAAGAAAGTTAACATATTAACAGTTAAACTTAGCAGTATCATTAATTAAGAAAGTTAACATATTAACAGTTAAACTTAGCAGTATCATTAATTAAGAAAGTTAACATATTAATAAGGGTATTACTAAAACCCAGAATGGGATGTCCCACCCCATTCTAGATAATAAACATGGAACTATTGAGTATCCATCCTGGGACCCAGGCGAGAGGATGAATTACTTGAAGGGTTGGACACTGGCTGTTTTTGTGTACAAGACTTCAAACAGAATTTCCAGACATAAACAGAATTTTACTGTAAATAACTGAGATTTTACCCAAGACATTTTTTTAAGGAAAATTTGATATTGGAAACATCTACGATAATAAAGTAGCTATAAAAGATATGGTAAATGACTTTGGGCCAAATGAAACTATATGAAGCATGTAAAAACTCATCATTGATTAATAAATTTTATATTTTGGTACTACAAATCATATGACAATACTTTACATTATAATTCATTCTTTTGTTCATATTATAGTCACCTGTCAACATCAATGTCTTCTTCTTCAGTCATAGTAATTAGAGGGTGTGATTAGCTTACTTAGATGTATCACGTGCACATGACTATACAGAGGGTGTGTCTTCACTGATCAGCTGACTTATCAAAATGGCCTCCAAACCTGATACCCCTCCACCAGAGAAAGAGGATGATGATACCTCATCAGAAGAGGAAAAGATTTTTCCACTACTTTCTTCAAGTCCGTAAGTTCATAATATATATCTGCACTTGAAGAACAGTGTATTATTTAGTGGTATCTTATAATGTCATGTGACCAATGCATGACATATTGGCTGAACATGTTTTCCAAAGCCTCGTCTTATGTACTTCATATATTAGTAATGAAGACTATTTTAAGTTGTCTTATCCTCTATGTGATGTCTATAGGTGGACAGGTAGATGAGTAAATTATAGTTAATATTAATATTCACTTTTTTCAATTTGGGGTCGTCATACTATATACAAAACGAAATAATTATATGGAAAGTATTCCTGTGATTGGTTTTTAATGACTATTTTAATCATTGTGAACTTTCTAATGTCAGAAACTCAACAACATATTATAATCATTTCCTTTTTGATTCTTGTATTATAGTTGTATATAATGTTGACAGTGTCTGTTACTTATAACAGCTGCTCTTTATGCTAGTGTATAGATTATATGTAGAACACATGTTTATGTGCCTCATCATTAATTGAGTGAGTCCCCTAGGTGACCCACTTACTTAACTACATATGTAGTGAATATGTAACACAAACATAATAATTATATTGATATATTATTATTATAATTATATAATATATATATATATATATATATATATATATAACTACATATGCATATGCAACATAAACCTTATCACCCAGGACAGTATGCTGTGCAAGGTGTTAAGTGATTAGTTATGTCCATCAGTCAGTCAGTCAGTCAGTCAGTCTGTCTGTCTTGCAAAAAATTCGAAATCATTACTTTAGAATACTTTAAACATCTTCTAAACACATCAGTCAGCTGAAAAAAGTCATATAATGACGTATCCATACCTTACAGAAGCTAATGTAGTTCACAGTATCTGCAATTACCGAGTTTTCTTATTGTCAGTTTAGAAAAGTCCACCATTTTTTGGTCAGTCGCACCCTTCATAATGCTCAGCCATAATAATCATAACACGTGTTTGGAACTAATGATGAATCTTAGAAAAGAAAGAAAGATTTCCTTTAAAATGTAGGAACTGCTTGAAGCCAAAGCAGATCAAAAAAAGAAAGACGAGTTTAACAACTCAGAACATCTAGTATATATATACATGTAATTATATATAATTATTATACTGTATACATTTTATGTACATTATTAACCCCTCTTGGAAGCCAGTAATCACAAAGATGTCCCTACAGCCATGATAATAATTATATTCCTATAAATTGTTCTTCCTGTCCAATATCAATAAAAGGGGAGCAGATATTTGTCCTTGTAAAGAAGACATGATATATAATATATTTGTAATAAACTAGTTGTGTTAGTAAATGATAATGTAATTATACACATTTATATAAATTGTGTTCATTGGAATTATTAACTGTATGTTGATCATAAATAGATATTGTATTTATCTTTTTATCATTTCTATTATTAACAGGATCCATAGTCTGGGGTGAGTGATTAATATTAGATGTTGTATGATTGAATATTAATTATCTCTTTCTATTATTAACATGATTACCTCAAGATCAATGTGAGCGATTAATATTAGATGTTGTATGATTGAATATTAATTATCTCTTTCTATTATTAGCATGATTACCTCAAGACCAAGGTGAGTGATTAATATTAGATGTTGTATGATTGAATATTAATTATCTCTTTCTATTATTAACATGATTACCTCAAGACCAAGGTGAGTGATTAATATTAGATGTTGTATGATTGAATATTAATTATCTCTTCCCATTATTAACATGATTACCTCAAGACCAAGGTGAGTGATTAATATTAGATGTTGTATGATTGAATATTAATTATCTCTTTCTATTATTAACATGATTACCTCAAGACCAAGGTGAGTGATTAATATTAGATGTTGTGTGATTGATTATTAATTATCTCTTTCTATTATTAACATGATTACCTCAAGATTAATGTGAGTGATTAATATTAGATGTTGTATGATTGAATATTAATTATCTCTTCCTATTATTAACATGATTACCTCAAGACCAAGGTGAGTGATTAATATTAGATGTTGTATGATTGAATATTAATTATCTCTTTCTATTATTAACATGATTACCTCAAGATGGATGTGAGTGATTAATATTAGATGTTGTATGATTGAATATTAATTATCTCTTTCTATTATTAACATGATTACCTCAAGATCTGAGTGAGTGATTAATATTAGATGTTGTATGATTGAATATTAATTATCTCTTCCTATTATTAGCATGATTACCTCAAGACAAAGGTGAGTGATTAATATTAGATGTTGTATGATTGAATATTAATTATCTCTTTCTATTATTAACATGATTACCTCAAGATGGATGTGAGTGATTAATATTAGATGTTGTATGATTGAATATTAATTATCTCTTCCTATTATTAACATGATTACCTCAAGACTGGGGTGAGTGATTAATATTAGATGTTGTATGATTGAATATTAATTATCTCTTTCTATTATTAACATGATTACCTCAAGCCTGGAGTGAGTGATTAATATTAGATGTTGTATGATTGAATATTAATTATCTCTTTCTATTATTAACATGATTACCTCAAGATCTGAGTGAGTGATTAATATTAGATGTTGTATGATTGAATATTAATTATCTCTTCCTATTATTAACATGATTACCTCAAGACTGGGGTGAGTGATTAATATTAGATGTTGTATGATTGAATATTAATTATCTCTTTCTATTATTAACATGATTACCTCAAGACCAAGGTGAGTGATTAATATTAGATGTTGTATGATTGAATATTAATTATCTCTTTCTATTATTAACATGATTACCTCAAGCTGGATGTGAGTGATTAATATTAGATGTTGTATGATTGAATATTAATTATCTCTTTCTATTACTTCAATATCCTCATGATAAAGAGAGGAAGAAAGGTGAGCCTAGATATTATTCATCAATTAAATGTTAATTATTATTTATTAACACTGTATACCTCAAGACTATTGAAAAGGTAAGTGATTCTTATACTATCTGTTGTATGATTAAGTATTTATTTTTAACATCACTACATCAAGGAAATGGAGGTGATTGTCTTCAATAGATTATACTATTAAAACTAGTGTTGTATTAATTATATATATTTCGCTATTGATTACCTTAAGACAAAGAGAGCAAGAAAGGAGGTAAGTGATATACTTGTGATATAGTATTAAATCTCATTCTATTTTAATTAACATGGTTACCTCAAGACAAGAGTTAGAGTAAGTGATTTTATAGTATACTATAAGCTGATATATTGTGATCTCTTGCTGTTATTAACACGACCACCTCAAGACAAAAATCAGAGTGAGTAGATAACACTATTGTATAATAATTATAGTGTTCCGCCCACACTGGTTAGGGAGAATAACAACCTCTCAGATAATACATATATAGGCTAGTTAGACAGTGTTGAGTATATACTGTATAAACGGCACTAAGTGCAATGTAGAATCCAACCACCACTCTAAATATCCTGGGCAGAACATTGTATAATTGTAATTAGTAAAGAATGTCATCAGTGTATGTAAAAAGCCATTACAAGATTCTAGTTATTGTACAACTTCACATTACTATTCCAATGAAGCTTTAACATTCCCACTATACATTATTAAAATATGTAGGAAAAGAGGAACTGATTATAAGGCACAGCAACTATAACTATGTTAGTCTTGAAAAGCCAGACTCCTGGAAATATTAGACCACATGTAAACTATGAATATTGTTATTACTACTCATTTGTTTATTCTACTATCCAAACTAAGATAAGTAATGAACAGGTGAGAGTTAGTGTTTACTTTGAAGATGAGACAGAAAGAAGTGGTAGTTACCTTTTCACAGGAATGATGTACTTTGTTGTCTACAGACCAGATTTGAGAATTCTGTTCATTTCCAAAAATTTATGATTGTTTTGAAATCGAATGTCTTCAAATGGTTAAAAAGACAGAAGAGTAACAATTGCACTCTCATTTACCATTTTGTAATCAATAGCAATAACAATATTCATAGTTTACATGTGGTCTAGTTTTCATACCAACACCTGTAGCCAAATTCCTAAACCAGACTCGTCCCAAAAGTTTTGTCCCCAAACTGTCACACCCTATAGGTGAAACATGGTCTGGAACAGGTGCTTCAAATTCTTGGTCCAAGTGTTAAATGGCCTTTCCATTCAAAAAGAACAATGACGAAAATGGTTTGTTAACAATGAACATTGGCACGTGTGACACTTGGACAAAGAATTTAAAGCAACTGTTCCAGACTGACTTTTACCCGTGAGGAATGGTTGTCTGGGGATGATACCACTCCCTACCATCTGATTTCAAAAAGGGGAGGAGTCTGGCTCATTAGACTATAGGTATGTAATTATGTATGATATCGTACATGATATACTGTATTAGTAAATTAGAAGATAAGAATTCAGTAATAATATATTATAATTATTTTAATAGACAATCAGAGAAAGACAGAAGGTATGTATTTAATGTTGATACATTGTTAATTAATGTATCGGTTTATTTTTATTAACAATATTCAAGATTACAACGAAAGTAAGCAATTCAATAGATTATGATTATATTAAATTTTCTGTATTAAAAATGTGATTAAAGACATGGACAGAAGTGAGTGATATCAATTGAATGTTGTATACATGAGTGATAAAATCTATCGGTAGAACTAACACCATATTGTTACCACATGATGAAAAGATGAAGTGAGTTCACTATACCTATATTTTAATGTGTGTTATTAATTATTTTACTTCAAGGCAAGTACGAATGTGAGTCACTTCAACTACATATATAGTATATATTCACACTGATATTTTAAACTTCATTGCCTTAAGACAACAAGAGGAAGAGAAGAGGTAAGTGATTTTGACAAATAATTCATTATCTTTCTATTATTAATATGATAATTTAAAGGAAAATGGAAGAAGCAAAGAGGTGAGTAAATTTATATTATTTTATAGTAAAGAATAGTTGCATTTCTCTTATAGAGAATGGAATGAAGAAAGAAGAAGGTAAGGAATTTCATTACATGTGAATAACACATTATATTATTATCAATATGACTATAATAATGAAGACAATTGAGAAGGTTAGTGAGATTGTTACAATAAAATGATTGTATTGTTCCTTCACTTGTTAACTTCAAGTCAAAGAAGAGAAGAGAAGATGTGAGTGATTTCATTAAATATGTGTTTAATATCTTCTATTGTTATCATGATTTTACTAGACGAAGGGGAGAAGAGATAAGGTGAGTGATTTAGCATTGAAAATGTTTGATTCACATTTCATTAACCCATAGACGAAAGGAAGAAGAGAAAAGGTGAAAGAATTATATAATAATAATTATGCATAATTATTCATCTCATCTTTATTGACGTAATATATTCTAAAGACAAGCAAAGTAAGTTATATGTCAATAGATACTTATATTTATGTTCATAATCTCTCCCTATTTTAATGTCCTCTGTAGACAAGCTAAGAGGTAAGCTATTTCAGTAGATTACTATAATTACATTCATAATTGTTTTTCTTATGAAACAAGGAAAGCAAGAAGGTGAGTAATTTCAGTAGATTACTATTATATTAAAATTATTATTAATTTTAATATCTTAAGGGAAAGAGAAGAAGAAATGAGGTTAGGATTTCTTATTCCACTGGAGTTATTTTAAGGCATAAATTTAATACATCACACACTTAATATGATAAATGATCTATATTATTGTATACATACATACTGTATGTATCCAAGTCATCCACACTTTAAAACAAGAAGTATATAGCTGCATCATAGGAGTAGAAACAGGGCCTGTACTCCCAAATATTATAGCTTGCATCATGAAAACATCAGCTCTGATGCAGAATTGCAGACACACCTTGTAATCAACCACAAGATGGTCTGTATATATTTTCCGCTTTGCATCCTGCACGGGAGGGGGAACATCCCCCTCCCTTTCGCTTTGGCCTAATGGCCAGGTGGTACTTTGGCTCCCCAATAATTTTCCTGGTCCTACTCCACTGTGCATGTGTAGATGGCAAAGCTGATCTGACAAAAGTTTAGTTGGTATCAAAATGACAACATGTTAAATGTAAAAATCTTACGCGTTTTTGTGTCTAATTCCTTGTTACTAGTTTGAAAGTGGTTAAAGCAATGAAGGAAGGGAAAGTATCTCTACGTTTAATCAAATGCCTCTGTCAAGGTCCTCCCCAAGTGGGTAAAACTCACATCAAACATCTTCTATTAGGAAAAGTACTAGTAGATTCCTCAAGCACTGGTTTGGCTGAACATCCAGAACGTGCCTTTCGAAATATCAGTGCAGAGAAATACAAAGTAGCCGAGAGTAAGGAAACATGGGAAGTGATGGATAACGAAAAGTTGATGCTATTGATGGCAAACGAAATGAGTCAATTGAAAATAGAGAAAGATGAGGATGATGAGAGTGATGAAGTTGAGCCTGGGGTTGTTAAGGACGTTAATGCCCTCAAACCACACACAAAGGAGACCTCTGTAGAAAATGTTATTACAAAATTGAAAAGCCTTATGCAAGATAATATATCCACATCCACACATTCAACCACAAGCAACCAAGAATGGATCTACTTTATCGATTCTGGAGGCCAGCCACAATTTCAGGAGATCCTTCAAGCATTTATCCCGAAAACGTCAGTCATCCTCCTCGTTTTTAAGCTAATAGAAAAGCTTTCTGATACTCCTCTGATGGTGTACCAAAAGGGTGGAGTCATGTATAATCTAGGTCCTTATGCCCTCAGCAACCAAGAGATTCTGATTCGTCTTGCAAGAATGATTCACTCATCTTCAGAATCCAGTATGCAGGTTGCTTTACTTGGCACATATCACGATGAGTATGTTAAAGCAGACCCCCCAAGTGAAACCATGGAAGAGAAAGAGCTACATCTTCAGGAGATCTTCTCCTTCTGTAAAAAGAACATTATTTTCGTTGATTCGGAGTGCCAAAATGTCATATTTCCATTAAATGGCCTACAAGCTGTAGAGGGAAAATTTGATGATCCAGTTGTGTGTATGTTACGTTCAAGCATCACATCTACCCCCTATGTTATCGAGGTTGATGTTCCATTACGATGGCATGCATTTGAACTGGCAATCCAAGCAGAAGCAAGGAGAAATAATACACAAGTGCTTTCTTTACAGAAGTGTATTGAGATAGCTGAAGATCTCGGTTTCCCTCCTGATGATGTCAAAGATGCCCTTAGCTTCCTCTCAGATTACAACCTCGTTGTCTATTATTCCACTCTACTACCGAATGTAGTATTTACCACTCCTCAAGTGTTACTCGACAAAGTAACAGAGCTCACCGAGCGTGTATACCAGCTTAGCAACCCTGGGAAGACTCCTAAGCATCCATGTCCAACACGAGGAGAATACAAGATCATGAGGGATCATGGTATCATATCTACACAAATCCTCAAAGATTTCCCAAAGCATTACGTACCTGGCCTCTTCACAGAAGAAGATTTAGTTGAAATATTCGAGTACCTCTACATTTTTGCACGTCTTGAAAATGGAACATTTTTCATGCCCGCTCTTCTGCCTCCTTTTACACCTGATGAGTTACATCAACTCTTAAAAGCATCCACTCCACTTCTATTTCATTTTGAAGATAGTTGTGCCCCAGCTGGGTTATTCTGTGCCCTTGTCGTATGCCTCACTTCTAATCGTATCAGGTGGAAAGCTCGTCATGATCTCGATCCGCTGATGGGTACAAAAAGTAATGCAGTGTGTTTTGAAATACCTGACCTAGGTTTAGTGATAACAATAGCTGATTCGTTCAATCAGTTTGAGGTTCATTACAAATGCGTTGAGAAATACAAAAAGTACCTGCCGAAAATAAGAGAAGTAGTCTCAGAGGGTTTGGAAGAGGTGGTGTACAACAGAAAGTTCAACATCATGCTGCCAAAGCAATCCTTTTTCTGTCGAGCTCTCAAATGCAAAGATAGTCCCTGGCACATTGCCACTCCAGCTATACTTGAAAATGATCTGATATGTTCTAAGAATCCATATCGTGTATACGATATGAATGATAGCGAATCAAAGTGGTTAGAACCACTTCCCCTCCCGTCGTCTGTGGATCCCGATGGTCCAGCAATGAAAAATCTCATGGAGGAACTGATAGAAGTATCTCCAAATTGGTATCTATTTGGAATGGAACTGGGTGTTCCAGAATGGAAACGTGGGAATTTGGAGATGGAAAACACAAGTAATGAAAATCGTCTTATGAAAGTATTGGAATACTGGGCAAGAAATGCGACCTATCGTAATCCATTTACTTGGCAAACGATTGTTAACGTACTCAGTTCTGAAATCATTGAAAACAAAAAATTAGCAGGTGAGATTCAGAAAAAATATTTGAAAAAATAACAATGATAATTAGTAACTTTTAGTTTCTTTAAAATTATGATTAGTATTTAGTTATGGTATTATTATATACATGCATGTATCTTGTATTGGTATAAGTGCAGTTTAGATTATTAATATATACCACAGTGTCCACTGAACCATTATACCTGTTAGGCTCTACTATTAATATTTGTTAAACTTACACTTACTAGCCCCTATGGTTCAATGGACCATATTCTTGTCACTATATGGCATATGTTAATTATGGAACCTAAACTGTACTTGTATTCTTGTGTTTTGTTTCAATTATTTATTTTTGTTATTTATTTCTGATAATTCTAATGCCTAATATTTTGTATTATTTATTATTATTATTTTGTTATTACAATTCATTTTTAGTATATTTGTTATTGTGTTATTAATTTTTTGTTATTTTTGTTTTTGTGTTTTTTATTTTTTATAATTATTATTGTATATTTTTTTTGTTGTAAATTTTTTGTTATTTTTGTTATTGTAAATGTTATTATTTACTATTACACTATAGTACTAATATTGTATTTGGTTTAGTAATGATTACTTGTTATAATCCAAATGTATATATAGGGACAAATATTTACACCTGCATATTGTATTATATGTATGTATATTATGTATGTATGTATGTTGTATATTATGTACGCAAGTATCTGTGTATGTAAGTACGGATGTACATATGTATATCATACATATGTACATATATGTATGTATGTGAGTATAGGTATGTACATATGTATGTCATACATATATGTATGTATGTACGTATTTACAATGTGTATATATGTAAGTAGGTTTGTATGTACATATGTACATAATTATACAGATGTTCATGCTTAGACCAACAATAGATCAACCGATGACCGAGTTAGTTGAGGTATATATGGGAATTAGTTGGTACCCAGTTACTAGTTCCATATTGGAAGTTGGGAAGTATCAAGAGGGAAAACAGAGATAAGTGTAAGGAGTGTTTGATGAAGGTATTAGAGTATTGGAGGAAACATGCTGGTACCAAGAATCCATTTTCATGGGAAACAATTATTAATGTACTTCAATCTCGACCCATTGGAAACATTCAATTAGAAGATATCAAACAGAAATATACATCCACGAAAAAGCAACTCGTTTTGTATGAAATTTTGAAAGACAAACAGGTATTGAAATTCCATCTTATATTCTTTTGTATATTCTGCATATTGCAAGTGCAGAAATAGAAATATTCATCTGTATTGTGATTACATACATGTAATTGTGTGTGTGTGGAATTCCTCAAGTTAAATTCAAGTCAATAATAATTGTATATCTAATTGCAGTGAGGGTCAGGGGAATGTTGTAGAGGTATAATGTACTTTTTTCAACTCTATGTAGCACCAGTGCAAGGAAATATAGAACCAGATGTGGTACCAAGTGTGCTACGTATATTTACAACTGTTAGTACCTTTGATGTTAGGTATCATAGTGCTATAAAGCTAGTAACTGCTAGCTAAAAGCTTAGTCCGGCTAAAGGGTTAGTAACGCCAGACTACTCAGCTTTAAGGGGAAACATCCCCTATCTTGTGTCTGCAACATTCATACAGACAGTACCAGCTACACCCCTGATTCTGTACATCTTCCTATATACTCCACTGCTATCAATTGGTAGTCATAAGATGTGATATTAGTATTATTATTATTACCAGTAGTACATATATATACTGGTATGAAGGGATACCACTGGTCTACGAGAGACTTGTTTTTAGATCATTGACTAGACACACAAAACATTATTATTAACTTGATATTAAGTATACATTTATAAGTGGCTATTGCTACTGGTCCACTTCCTTTGGTAACACATCTATAATATTCCTCAATCTGGTGATGGAAGAATGTGTTCAGTTGATGGTGAATGTTCTGTTTCAAAATCACAATGTACAAATGCTCTCTCAACTTCTTTCATTGATTCAAGCGTCAATTGTAAACTCTCCCCAATGTCATGTGACTCTTCTAATACCATATCAGGATTGAGTACAATATGTACCTCTACCAGATAATTCACACCAAATGTATAAGCCCTCACTGTATCAACTTTCAATATCTTTTCACTATGTTCCATTGTAATGAATATAATTTTACTAATGAGTCTACGATCAGCTCTATGTCCAACTAGATTTATGAGTTGTTCTCGACTGACCAAAATCCAATTAAATATAATATAAAATGCTAATAATAATGCACCAATTGGATCCAGTATATTTATAACATAAGTTCCTAGTAACCCAAATATAAGAGCAGCGATGTTAGAAGCAACATCATTTCTATGATCGGTAGCTAATGTTCGTACTGAAGGATTATCAACTTGATAACACAATACAAACAGTGTTCCTTTCAGTATCACTGTTAGAACAATTATGGTGGCTGAAAATGCATTAATATTAGGATTAGCTGAGTCAGTGATGATGTCTTCTAATGATGTTGTTATTATTTGTAATGCTGCTGTACCCATTATTGCAGCTGTTATTGTAATAGCGACTGGTTCTAATCTAGTTCTTCCGATTGGATAATGATAGGGGTCATAATGACGTATTAGATAACTAGTGATTGCTATGACAGCACCTGTATTAGTAATGTATGTACATATGTATGTGTGTATGTATGTATGTATGTATGCATGTATAATTGTATAATTATACACACATAATATTATGATATGTGTGTATATATGTATGTATGTAAGTATGCATGCATGTATGTATGTATGTATGTATGTATGTATGTATGTATGTATGTATGTATGTATGTATGTAGGTATATATGTACATACACACATGTATGTACATAGTACTACATACATACATGTGTACACTATGTAAGTATGTATGTATGTATGTATGTATGTACATATGTACATGTAATATATGTACATATGAAGTGTGTACTAGTAGACCTGAGAACAGATCAAGAGTTGAATCAATGAGACTGGATATAATAGATAATGATCCAGATTGTATAGCAGCTGCTAGTTTCATGAAAAACAATAGAAAGTTAACAGCTAGTGTTAGTCTAGCAGCTGTATCTACTGATAGCTCTATACAATGACACTTGATACATCTATGACACCTCTTATTCTTATTAGTGCCCTCCTCATCCTCTTCTTCCATGGAGTTAATTTTAAGAATTCTTTTAGCTTCTTTCAATACTCTTTCATCTTTTTTCATTTTACGATAATATATTTTGACTCTACGAGGTTAATGTCTTTGAAATGGTGTATCTGTTGTTCCTTTATCTTCTTTGTCAATATTCTTGTGTTCATTCTCTGGAAGTACTTGTTTCCATTTAGCTGTGTGTCTAGTAATATGAAGTGTAGAGGGTATGTATATCTCAACTGTTGGATCACATGATTGAGGAATATCAGATGTAATGAAGTATGAAGAAATAATGAGATGATAAGCAACTCAGAATTTTTGATAAGCTCATATGGTCTACCATTGGCCTAAAGAGCTTCTTATTCAGCACTCTTTGATAAATTATTATCACTAACATCATTAACTGTTTGTTAAATGGCTCAAAGTATCTTCCCAGAACACACAAATATTGTTGAACTAATTGGTCCTAGTCTCATTCCCAGACTTATCAAAGGAAAAGGCAGTGAGTCTGGGAACAAGACTAATTTGGTCCGTGCTTCAAAACATATCAAAAAGTCTAAAGTAACCGATAGATGATTCTAATGTATTGATCTGAAGATTTTCAGTTATTCGTTTTTGGGTTGAAATATTACTGTTGTTATGTTAATATGGTATTACTAAAACCCATAATGGGATGTCCCACCCCATTCTAGATAATAAACACAGAACTATTGAGTATCCATCCTGGGACCCAGTTGAGAGGATGAAGTACTTGAGAGGTTGGACACTGGCTGTTTTTTTGGTACAAGACTTCAAACAGAATTTCCAGACATAAAAGGACTTTTGCTGTAAATAACTGATTTCTGTAATGTAAGACTTAGTCTCCTCAAACTAAGCCTTGGGATCTTAATAAACACCAGAATCTTACCCAAGACAGTTTGTTAAGGAAAATTTGATATTAGAATGATAAAGTAGCTATAAAAGATATGATAAACGACTGCTTCTTACATGTATACCAGTAACATTAGAACAAGGGGGGTGAGGTTGGGTAATGAAGTCGTAGCATGTGATATCTCATTCATTTCATTGACTAATAAATTTTATATTTTGGTACTACACATCATATGACGATACTTTACATTATAATTCATTCTTTTGTTCATATAGTCACCTGTCAACTTCAATGTCTTCTTCTTCAGTCATAGTAATTAGAGGGTGTGATTAGCTGACTTATCACATGACTAAAAAGAGGGTGTGTTTTCACTGATCAGCTGACTTACCAAAATGGCCTCCAAACCTGATACCCCTCCACCAGAGAAAAAGAATGATGATACCTCATCAGAAGAGGAAGATGAGTAAGTTATAACTGTACTTAAAGAACACTGTATTATTTAGTGGTATCTTATAATGTCATGTGACCAATGCATGACATATTGGCTGAACATGTTTTCCAATCAATCTTATGTACTTCATATATTAGTAATGAAGACTATTTTAAGTTGTCTTATCCTCTATGTGATGTCTATAGGTGGACAGGTAGATGAGTAAATCATAGCTAATATTAATATTCACTTTTTTCAATTTGGGGCTTAATTTATCAGTTTTACATGACACACTGTTAGTTAACCAGCATATTCTAATGTGTACAGTTTGGACTTCTATTGATAATATCACATTGACCCTAGCTTCTAAGTCAATGCCAATATGACTTAATGGTATATACTATAATTATAGTCATGTTATACATGTAGTTCCCACACCCCAAGGATAAAATATATATACCTCAATTCCCGAATACTTGACTTTCAATTAGAGGGCATCCATTTAATCATGTGATGATGTATCAATTATTGTGTGTTGAGTAATTTTGAACACATTGTTTATGAAATGTTGATTTGTTCTTAACTAATAGGTTTCGTGAAGTGTTTGCAAAGTGAGTGGTATCTGTAGATTAATATTAGATGTTGTATGATTGAATATTAATTATCTCTTTCTATTATTAACATGATTACCTCAAGACAAAGGTGAGTGATTAATATTAGATGTTGTATGATTGAATATTAATTATCTCTTTCTATTATTAACATGATTACCTCAAGACAAAGGTGAGTGATTAATATTAGATGTTATGTGATTGAATATTAATTATCTTATGATTACCTCATGATAAAGGGAGGAGGAATTTAAAAGGTGAGTTATTTTATTAGATTACTATTGATATTATATAATAAAGGATGTATTGAGTCACCTGTGTCTTGATATACCCTTTGATATGATCATGAATATGTAATTAGTAATTAATATTAAATTTTGTATGATTGAATATTAATTATCTCTTTCTATTATTAACATGATTACCTCAAGACAACTGTGAGTGATTAATATTAGATGTTATATGATTAAATATTAATTATCTCTTTCTATTATTAACATGATTACCTCAAGACTGGAGTGAGTGATTAATATTAGATGTTATATGATTAAATATTAATTATCTCTTTCTATTATTAACATGATTACCTCAAGACAACTGTGAGTGATTAATATTAGATGTTATATGATTAAATATTAATTATCTCTTTCTATTATTAACATGATTACCTCAAGACCAAGGTGAGTGATTAATATTAGATGTTGTATGATTGAATATTAATTATCTCTCTATTGTTAACATGATTACCTCAAGACAAAGGGAGGAGGAATTGAAAAGGTGAGTTATTTTCTTATGATATTATATAATAAAGGATGTATTGAGTCACCTGTGTCTTGATACATTTGTATACCCTTTGGTATGATCATGAATATATATAATTAGTAATTAATGTTAGATGTTGTATGATTGAATATTAATTATCTCTCTATTGTTAACATGATTACCTCAAGACAAAGGGAGGAGGAATTGAAAATGTGAGTTATTTTACTATGATATTATATAATAAAGGATGTATTGAGTTACCTGTGTCTTGGTATACCCTTTGGTATGATCATGAATATATATAATTAGTAATTAATATTAGATGTTGCATGATTGAATATTAATTATCTCTTTCTATTATTAACATGATTACCTCAAGACTGGAGTGAGTGATTAATATTAGATGTTGTATGATTGAATATTAATTATCTCTTTCTATTATTAACATGATTACCTCAAGACTGGAGTGAGTGATTAATATTAGATGTTGTATGATTGAATATTAATTATCTCTTTCTATTATTAACATGATTACCTCAAGACAACTGTGAGTGATTAATATTAGATGTTATATGATTAAATATTAATTATCTCTTTCTATTATTAACATGATTACCTCAAGACTGGAGTGAGTGATTAATATTAGATGTTGTATGATTGAATATTAACTATCTCTTTCTATTATTAACATGATTACCTCAAGATATGAGTGAGTGATTAATATTAGATGTTGTATGATTGAATATTAACTATCTCTTTCTATTATTAACATGATTACCTCATGACAAAGGGAGAAGGAATGGGAAAGGTGAGTTATTTTACTATGATATTATATAATAAAGGATGTATTGAGTCACCTGTGTCTTGATATACCCTTTGGTATGATCATGAATATATAATTAGTGATGTATTTCACTTGATCCTCTGTGTGATGTCTTCAGGTGAACAGTTAGATTAGTATATCATAGTTGCTACTTCTTTTCAATTTGGGGTCGTCTTACTATTTGATATTAAATACAAAATGGATAGTATCCATGTGATTGGTTTTTAATGACTATTTTAATCATTGCGAACTTTCTAATGTCAAAATCAACAACCTATCATAATCATTTCCTTTTTGATTCTTGTATATAATGTTGACGGTGTCTTTTACTTATAACAGCTGCTCTTTATGCTAGTGTATATATTATATGTTGAACACATGTTTATGTGTCTCATCCATTAATTGACTGAGTCCCCTAGATGACCCACTTCCTTAACTACATATGTAGTGAATATGTACATTATAATTATATAGCTATGTATGTAGTGCATAATGCATATGTAACATAAACATTATGTAATTATTATACTGTATATAATTTATGTTCATTATTAACTCCTTTGCGAAGCCAACAATCATTAGGATGTTCCTGTCCAATATTAATAAAAGGGGAGCAGACATTTGTCCTTTTAAAGATAAACTTTCATACAGAGAGGGGAGGGGGGTGGGGGCATCTTAGGATTAGAGGTTATAGTTGAATATTAATTATCTCTTTCTATCATTAATATGATTACCTCAAAACAAAGGGAGGAGGAATTGAAAAGGTGAGTTATTTTCCTATGATATTATATAATAAAGGATGTATTGAGTCACCTGTGTCTTGATACATTTGTATACCCTTTGGTATGATCATGAATATATATAATTAGTAATTAATATTAGATGTTGCATGATTGAATATTAATTATCTCTTTCTATTATTAACATGATTACCTCAAGACAATTGTGAGTGATTAATATTAGATGTTGTATGATTGAATATTAATTATCTCTTTCTATTATTAACACGATTACCTCAAGACAATTGTGAGTGATTAATATTAGATGTTGTATGATTGAATATTAATTATCTCTTTCTATTATTAACAGGATTACCTCAAGTTGGAGGTGAGTGATTAATATTAGATGTTGTATGATTGAATATTAATTATCTCTTTCTATTATTAACATGATTACCTCAAGACAAAGGTGAGTGATTAATATTAGATGTTGTATGATTGAATATTAATTATCTCTCTATTGTTAACATGATTACCTCAAGACAAAGGGAGGAGGAATTGAAAAGGTGAGTTATTTTACTATGATATTATATAATAAAGGATGTATTGAGTCACCTGTGTCTTGGTATACCCTTTGGTATGATCATGAATATATATAATTAGTAATTAATGTTAGATGTTGTATGATTGAATATTAATTATCTCTCTATTGTTAACATGATTACCTCAAGACAAAGGGAGGAGGAATTGAAAAGGTGAGTTATTTTCTTATGATATTATATAATAAAGGATGTAGTGAGTCACCTGTGTCTTGATACATTTGTATACCCTTTGGTATGATCATGAATATATATAATTAGTAATTAATGTTAGATGTTGTATGATTGAATATTAATTATCTCTCTATTGTTAACATGATTACCTCAAGACAAAGGGAGGAGAAATTGAAAAGGTGAGTTATTTTACTATGATATTATATAATAAAGGATGTATTGAGTTACCTGTGTCTTGGTATACCCTTTGGTATGATCATGAATATATAATTAGTAATTAATATTAGATGTTGCATGATTGAATATTAATTATCTCTTTCTATTATTAACATGATTACCTCAAGACCAAGGTGAGTGATTAATATTAGATGTTGTATGATTGAATATTAATTATCTCTCTATTGTTAACATGATTACCTCAAGACAAAGGGAGGAGGAATTGAAAAGGTGAGTTATTTTACTATGATATTATATAATAAAGGATGTATTGAGTCACCTGTGTCTTGGTATACCCTTTGGTATGATCATGAATATATATAATTAGTAATTAATATTAGATGTTGCATGATTGAATATTAATTATCTCTTTCTATTATTAACATGATTACCTCAAGACAAATGTGAGTGATTATAAGATGTTGTATGATTGAATATTAATTATTATTAACATGATCACCTCAAGACAAAAGGAGATAAGGTGAGTTAGTTTATTAGATTACTGTATAATACAGGATGTATTGAGTCACCCTATTATTAACATTCATGTGAACCTCAAGAGAAGCAGAGGAAGATAAAAGGTGAGATAATCATATTTGTTTTAATTTTTTCTTTATTGATTATTAACAGACGAGTAGAGAAAGACAGAAGGTAAGTGATTTCACTCTACAATATTAATTTTATTGATTTTTTGTCAACACAATGATCTTAAGATCACAACGAAAGTAAGTGTTTCAAATGAATTTATGTGAATGAATGTGTCACTATTATTGTCCCGACTTCTTGCAGACATGGTCAGACGTGAGTTACTTATTTGAATGGTACATGTATATGATATATGACTACTGGCTTTCAATCATTATTAGGAGTGGACAAGCATCTAAACAGTGGGAGGAGGAAATGAAGTGAGTCTACTAGAATGTAATGATATCTACAGCAATGATAGTATCTGTTGTTGATAGGAAACAATCAAGAGAAGAATGGAAGTGAGTTATTTAACACAGTAGTTTAAATTATTAAATTTTTCATCTCAAGACAAAGAGTGGAAAAGAATAGGTGAGTGGTTTCATGATATTTGTTTAATTGTTCCTGTTTTCAATTCCTACATAAGACTAAGAAAAGAATTAAAGAGGTAAGGAATGTCGTTACTTGCAACTATCACTGACTTTCACTCTTTATCAATTTGACTAACTCAAGACAAGTGGAGAGGTGAGTAATTTCATCATGTATTTTATTAATAATTGATACACTATTCCTTCAAGACAAAAAGAAAGAGATAAAAGGTAAGTGATTTCACTAGATAATAATTGTGGTATGATTACATATTTGTACTAGACAAAAGGAGGAAGTGATGAGACAAGCAAAGTGAGTATTTTTATAGCTTATACTACCAGTGAGGTTGTTATTCTCTCTTACAGACAAAAGGAGGAAGAGATGAAGTGAGCTATTCCGATGTATAAATACTGATAGTGTTAACTGATTCTCTTGTTCCAAAATAATCCAAAGACAAGAGGAAGAAAAGAAAAAGTGAATAATTTAATATTTTTTGTATTCATAATTATATTTATAATTAATAAATATATACATCATAATCAGAAGACAAGCAAAGTGAGTATTTATATAGCTTATACTACCAGTGAGGTTGTTATTCTCTCTTACTTAATCTTTAGACAAGCAAGGAAGAAGTGAGTGATTATACTAAAAAAATACAATGACAATACAAAATTGTTGTGTTCAATATCTGTTTCCACATCTCTTAGAAAAGCAAGGAAGTGAGTTGTTTGAGTAGATAATAATTTATTATATAAATGTTATACACTATTATTAATATGATAGGGAAAGGGATCAAGAAATGAGGTACAAAGACAAAAATTCAGTTATAAAAGTTTCGATCTGTTATGTGTTTGTAGTTTGTATTAATTTTTGTTGTATATACTAGATTGCAAGTTGTCAAAGCAATGAAGGAAGGAAAAGTATCTCTTCGGTTGACCAAATGCCTCTGTCAAGGTCCCCCTCGAGTGGGTAAAACTCACATCAAACATCTTCTATTGGGAAAGGTGCTAGTGGACTCCTCAAGCACTGGTTTGGCTGTACATCCAGAACGTGCCTTTCGAAATATCAGTGCAGAGAAATTCAAAGTTACCGAAAGTAAGGAAATGTGGGAAGTGATGGACGACGAAACATTGATGCAACTGATTGCAAACGAAATGAGTCAGTTGAAAATAGAAGGAGTGGAGGATGAAAATGATGAAACTGAGCTTGGAGTTGTTAAGGAGCTCATTGCCTTTAAACCACACACAAAGGAGCCTTCCACAAAAGAGCACATCACACACACAAAGGAGGCCTCTGCAAAGGAGCGCATCACACACACAAAGGAGGCATCTTCAAAGGAGCTCATCATGAAGTTTAAAAGCCTTATAAAAAAAGAAAAATTAACCACACAACCAGATACAAGCAACCAAGAATGGATCTACTTCATCGATTCTGGTGGTCAGCCACAATTTCAGGAGGTCCTTCAAGCATTCATTCCGAAAACGTCAGTCATCCTCCTCGTTTTTAAGCTAATAGAAAAGCTTTCTGATACTCCTCTGATGGTGTACCAAAAGAGTGGAATCGATTATAATCTAGGTCCTTATGCCCTCAGCAACCAAGAGATTCTGATTCGTCTTGCAAGAATGATTCACTCGTCTTCAGAATCCAGTATGCAGGTTGCTTTACTTGGCACGTATCACGATGAGTATGTTAAAGCAGACCCCCCAAATGAAACAATAGAAGAGAAAGAGCTATATCTGCAAATGCTCTTCTCCTTCTGTAAAAAGATCATCATTTTTTACGATTCAAAATGCCAAAATATTATATTCCCATTGAATGGCCTACAAGCCGTAGATGGAAAATTTGATGATCCAGTTGTGTGTAAGTTGCGTTCAAGCATCTCATCTACCCCCTATGCTATCCAGGTTGATGTTCCATTACGATGGCATGCGTTTGAGCTGGTAATACAAGCAGAGGCAAGAAGAAATAATACACAAGTGCTTTCTTTGCAGAAGTGTATTGTGTTGTCTGTAGATCTCAATTTCCCTCAAGACGATGTTGAAACTGCTCTTAGTTTCCTCTCAGATTATAACCTCATTGTCTATTATTGCTCTCTACTACCAAATGTAGTATTCACCACTCCTCAAGTGTTACTCGATAAAGTAACAGAGCTAACCGAGCATGTATACCAGCTTAGCAACACTGAAGACAATCCTAATCAACCATGTCCGACACGAGGAGAGTACAAGATCATGAGGGATCTTGGTATCATATCTACACAAATCCTCAAAGATTTCCCAAAGCATTACGTGCCTGGCCTCTTCACAGAAAAAGATTTGGTAAAAATATTTGAACACCTCTACATTTTTGCACGTCTTGAGGATGGAACATTTTTCATGCCCGCTCTTCTTCCTCCCTTTACTCCCGTTGAATTAGATCAGCTCCTAAATCCATCCACTCCTCCACTTTTATATCATTTTGAAGATAGTTGTGCCCCTGCTGGGTTATTCTGTGCCTTAATCGTTTGCCTCTCCTCTCAACCTATCAGTTGGAAAGTTCGTCATGATATCAAACCACTGATGGGCACGAAAAGTAATGCAGTGTGTTTTCAAATACCTAAACGACGTTTAGTGATAACCCTAGCAGATTCTTTCAATCAGTTTGAGGTTCACTACCGATGTGCTGAAGGATACGAGAAGTACTTGCCCGAAATAAGAGAAGCAGTTTCAGACGGATTAGAAGAAGTAGTACACAATCGAAAATTTAGTATTGAGCTTCCCAAGAAAGCCTTCTTCTGTCGAGCCTGTAAAGATACACCTACTCGTCATCACATTGCCACTCCAGTTTTGGAAGAAAAGGAACTAATTTGTTCTATCGATCCAATTAGTGGTTGTGAAATGAATGGTGCTGAGTCAAAATGGCTAGAATCACTGCCTCTCCCTCCATCAGAATCTGATAGCCCAACAATGGATCAACTAATGACTGAGTTAGTTGAGGTATCAGCTTCATGGGAATTAGTTGGTATCCAGTTACTAGTTCCATATTGGAAGTTGGGAATTATCAAGAGGGAAAACAGAGATCAGTGTAAGGAGTGTTTGATGAAGGTATTAGAGTATTGGAGGCAACATGCTGGTACCAAGAATCCATTTTCATGGGAAACAATTGTTAATGTACTTCAATCACAATCCATTGGAAATATTGGATTAGCAGAAGATATCGAACAGAAATACACATCCGTGAAAAAGTAACTCATTTCGTAAATGAAATTTTTCAGTCGAGGACATGACAAATAATTTAACAATAAATAGTTTGTTTTAAAATAAAATTTATTTTCACACTTATAATTATAGAGGATATAGGACAGAATTTCATGTTCCTATTCAAACAAGTAGTGAAATTTTGTCCTTTATACTTTGGATTTCTGCATGTTGCTAAGCGCAAAAACGGCCTTCCTCTTGTCTGCAATATTGTATGTGTGTAATCGCTCCAAGTTCAATTCAATTTTTTTAATTATGTTGAATTTATAGACCAAGTGTGAGGTGAGTAGAGTGAATGACAGTTAAATATTATTATAATTATGTTATGAATGTTTCTTCCTATCAGTTCAAGACAATTACGAGAGGTGAGTAATTTTGTTATTGATATTAAATTCCTACAGGATTGAACATCAAGTTCCACATGATATATCATTCAAATTAGTCATGCATAAATGTGGTGAGTAATAATAACATCTGATATTACAGAAGTAATATCAGGTATATACATGTATCTTGTTTTTGAATAACATTCTTAAGCATATTTACTAGTGATGGTCTCTTAGCATATTCAAACTACAGTTTGGTTAAGCCATGATGTTGAACAAGATGATACAGAGTAGCCAATGGAGGTCTGACATGGTTGTTACTATACAGTGGAGTATGGGTTACTACAGTGACTGCTACATGTATTCATATTAGTATTATTATTACAGGTAGTATATACACTGGTATGAAGAGATTCCATTAGAACTGGTCTACAAGAGACTTGTATGAATATCTTGACTATAGACACAAAACATTACATTAATATTGGTAATGGTAGACTTCATCTCTTTATAATTACACAATAATGTATTATTATTATTCCTCAGTCGGATGATGGAAGAATAACTATGATAGTATTTTATACAAGGTACAGGAAAGTGCAGTGATTATGAGCGTGGAAATCAAGGGTGTGTCCTACACTGTGCAAGCACAAAACTGACTTGCACTTCATGTCATCATGAATGTGAACAGACTAGCCACAAACTGGCAAAAATATTGGTTGATGAATGGTATTGATGAAAAACTGAGCTACTACATTTATGAAGCATTTCTGCAGATTGTTAATAATTGGAGACTTATTGGTCTAGCTCTTGAAATAGATTATACCACATGTGAAAACAAAAAAGGAAAACCAAGATTGTTTGAATCCACTTTTACATCACTGGAAAACTAAAGAACACCCTCATAATTGGGATACAGTTTTAAAACATTCATCAAAAGATATATTAGATGCAAAAGGAGTAGCAAGTAAACTGCAACGGTGACTAGAAAAGGAGTGACCAAAGAATACTTTATAATTTTTAAAGTTCGTATAATATTAATGATCATTCTATCATACTATTCTGTATTGCCTTATCAAAATTAGTTCAGTGCTTGTTTTATCAGTGACTTTTGGTTAGGATTTAAAACAGGAGGAAATAGTACATTGAACCTGACTAACAGGTCTCCAGTGCGAGTGGGATCCTCCACTAATGTCATCCCCTCACCTACAACTCGTTTCTCTTGTCCAGGACTAATCACCTCTGTGATTGGCACTCTGATTTGACGTCCATCCAAAGTAGGAACATCAATGGCACCACCAGTCAATGCCTGTGTACATACATTACTATAATTAATTAATTAATTATTCATAGTTCATACACAAATTGAGTTGTACAGACCAATAGTACTAGAAAGAAAGAGTATGGTGTGTGAATTATTATTACCCACAGATGGCGCAGGGACATCCCTATGATTGCTTATATATATTATAGTATTTGTGTCATACGCATTGCATATGTACATGTAGTTAAGAAAGTTGCGTCATTCCAGGGCTTAATCATTTAATAGACGTAGTATGAAAAGAGTGGGCAATCGCCGCTTGAGCTGTACAGCTAGCAGGAGCTTGTAAAATCTGTAACTAATACATGACACTGTTCTAGCTGAAAGATATTGCAAACATTACATAAGAATCTTAAAAAGTATCAAGTGCAATCATAGAGGTACTTTTTCTCCAATAATTTGACTGATTTGATTAATAATTATTATGTGACTCACTGTAACTAGAGGAATCTGAGGTTGATAGACGAGGTCGTTTCCCTCTCGATGAAACAAAGGATGTTGTTGATCAGTAACACTAAAAACAATGTCAGCTGAGAATGGAAATAATTCATTAAATAAACAAACATCCAGCATCACTTGTTGAAATCACTTATGCATTTTAGTACAAATTATATTGATAAATAGACAATGCATTAGTGCTGCCATGATATGGAAACTTTTGTATGTCATATGCAGAGTTTTTGATGCGTTTTGAAGCATGGGCCAAATTCTGTAGTACTTACCTGGTATCTTATTAGGTCCCTGATCTCCTTCTTTACTGAAGGTGATACGTGTTCCTTCTCTCCATCCTTTCTTTACATTTATAGTAAGAATTTTCTCACGAGTACTGGTAGTATGACCATCATCATTAAGAACCCTTCTTGATATCTTCATTTTCTTTGTACATCCATTGTAAACTTCCTCTAATGTTAGCATTAGTGGTCTTTCAATGGGTGGGTCTTGTTTGGGTCGAGCTCGTCCTTTGAGACCTCCAAATGTAGCGTGACCATCAACATCGACATTGTTCTCCAGATGAAAGAAATCTGAATAATGATATTCATTGATGTTATTTTATCATGTGACTTGTCATGTGTGTATGTACAATTGTATATACCTGCAAATGGATTGTTTCCTCCAAAAAACTCTCGGAAAACTCTATCAACATCACCATGGAAAGTGTATCCCTCAGAAAAACCTACACACATAAATCATGTGATATACATAATAATATATACCTAAATTTTCCCATTTTGACGATATTCAACTATTTCGTCGTAAAATTTTTACGTTCAGCAAAAATAATCACGTAGCGGGTGCGACCATTATTTTCACGGTCCGTCAGTTTTTGGGAAGTATACACTTGCCAAGGTCACCTCTACAAGAAATGGTCTGGTTAGAATGTGTTATTATTAAAAGTGTAATTATTAGCTTATGCAAGCGATATTGGAGCAATGTTATGTCATATACAGTTGCTCATGCAAATGTATATAACAAGCACTGCGCAGCTGCAATCTGATTGGTTCATGCTATTATTAATTAATTACTTCATGTACAGACCCTTTCTCATAAGAGTGTGGATCTGATGAGACTATTATGTAATCTGCTGTACCTCCTTCCTCATTTGGTATACCACGCTTTAGCCCTTCTTCTCCAAATTTGTCATAAATTGCTCTTTTTGATGCTACGGGTTGTACACATACATAATTACACATACATACATGCATGCATACATACATACATACATGCATGCATACACCCATACATATACATACATACATACATACATACATACATACACATACCTGCATACATGCTACATACATACACAGGTACACACACACATACATACATACATATATACATATATACATACATACATACATAATTACACATACATACATACATGCATGCATACACCCATACATACATATATACATACATATATACATACATACCTGCATACATGCTCAGTGCATACATAACAGCTACACACAAACATACATACATAATTATGTATGTCCATTCAAACAACATACATATATGAGTAAACAACTTCACACATACGGTCATTCAAGACGTCATAAGCCTCTGCTATATCTCTTGACTTCTCACCAGCTCCGGGATCTTCATTCTTCTCAGGATGGTATTTGAGAGCTAACCTTCGATAGCTATTGGAAGAATAAAATAATTGAGCTATGATAGTCTGTTTTTTAGGAACATACGCTTTCTGAACATCAGCTGCAGAAGCACTTTTAGTAATGCCTAAAGTGTTGTAATAATCTCTTCCCATTTTCAGAGACAAACGTTGCTATGCACGTTGGCAAGATAAACTAAAATATACGGAAAGGTATACGGAAATAAAAGGGGTGTGGCTTGTATTGCTGTAGGACAACAATGACATCCAGAGTACTGCAATGGAAGTGCACTGCTAGCTGTCTCCTTAACTACAGAACATTTCTACCAAAACGTAATTTTAGAAGTATTTATTTAGAAAGAAAATCAAATATTTTGAGAGATCAGTGCAAAACTAGTAATAGTTCATTATGTATATTCAACAGCACTGCAGTGGAATTATATCCCAGTACACCACTAAATATACCATCTGCTTCTTATAGTACCAACACACCTGCAAAGAAAAGAGGGAGAAAAAAAAAACCTACAGAAACTAAAGATGAGAATGCTATCGATGAAGCATACAATACTCTAAAAATCAAAGAGTCTATTGAAAAAGAAAATCTATCAACTTTCGATGATGAACCACCAAAACTGTCCTTTCCATTTTATGGTAAAAATGTCTCAGAAGTAGGAGATCGAGTTCACAGCAGTGAATTACATATTACTCGTGATAATACTCCTGTGAATAATATACTAGGAAATGATAATGATCACAATAATACCACTATGATAAAGTCTACTGATAGCATAGCTACCAGTAATTCAGATAACACGAAACTCACAAATACCAATAATGTAATAACTACTGGTTCAATATCACATCAGTTGCCCAGACAACACTCACCTAATGCATTTACTTGTTACCATAGCGATACTTTTGTTAGTAAGGTAGATACAGATAAAGGTCGTTATTACGTATTTGAATCACCTATTGAAGATCGTTATAAGTTGGCCAGTGTTACCACAATACTTCAATCCACTCTTCCACAATCAAGTTGGTTTGGTCTATATAATTGGCGTAAAAGTATGATAGCAACTCATGGAGAGACAGGTTATAGAAAGATAAGGAAAGAAACGATAAAGAATGGAAAGAAGTTTCATGAGGTAATAAAAATGATTTCATTTCAATAGTCAATAGTTCTGATCTCTAGACTATTCAGTAACATATACATTCACAATGACCTCAGAAAATATGTTCATAACTTTAGTTTGGAATGACCAACAATCATTTTACTTGTACCATTTTCTTATAATTATCCTTCCTGTTCTGTTATGTGTAAAATTTAAATCCCTAGCTTCATTATTGAGTTACAGTTTTGAGGTCATCATGAATGTGAACAGACTTTTATAATATCATTTACTTTTTTGATAATGGAATAACATACTAGAATGTACAAGTAATTATATTAGTATTATCTGTTAGGAGAATCATATCATCAATGGTACTACGAAGATTCATCAACTCAAATGTATACAAGTGTCTACATGATATTTATCAGAGGCACGATCATGAGCAAGCAAGAATTGCAAATAGGAGAATGTTATGGTAACAGTCTATCGAAATGGGCAAGCAAGCATTCATAGACCTGGCTAGGGTAGGGTTCACTCAGGCTGGCCACAATCTGTGAAGTGAATGGTTGTTGACTAATGAATGATGTATGAGCATTCCAAGGAAACCCAAAAAGGGATATAATGTGCACTTATTTCAATAATAGTAGAGATGATATAAACTTACACATGATCCTTCCTGAAGACTATAGTACGATTTACTTTAAAATAGTGAACTGATCTTGCAGCTTATATTAATATGTTAACTAGTACTATACTAACAGTAACTTGTCTCTCTCTGTTCATACTTTTTATATAGTTACTTGAAGAAAAATTACAAGTGGAAGACAACCACCCCAAGAGATACCAGACAGGGAAGGGACATCACAACTCCTCACATAACAATGGATCAACTAACAATCACACAGCATATACCAGGACACCAGTCAGAGCACAGAGCAGTTATGTACCATCATATTCTCATTCTACTTCTCCAGTCACAAATTCTTGGGATATTTTGTGTGATCTTGAAGAAGGTTTTACGTCTCTAGCTCAAGGTGTTAATGAAACTTCAGATAAATCTCATCTAGAATACAATACTAATGAGAGTTCTCCTCTTAAGTATAGCATTAGTAAGAGTCATCGTTACATGGAGAGTGTGAAAAGTGTATTAAGTGATGTATCTGATGTGATAGTCACCGAAGGAATTGTGAAACATGAGGAATTGGGTTATAGTGGAACTGTGGACTGTGTAGCCAGATATAAGTTAGTACATAAAGTATTTACTCTTTAGTGTTCATCACAAGTTTCTTTGGAGTTTAATAACACAGAAATTAAGGAATGCTTCAGCCCAAAGTCCTTCAGTTAGAATGACTGTACAGGACAAAGTCCTTCAGCTAGAATGACTGTACAGGACAAAGTCCTTCAGCTAGAATGACTGTACAGGACAAAGTCCTTTAGCTAGAATGACTGTACAGGACAAAGTCCTTTAGCTAGAATGACTGTACAGGACAAGTCCTTCAGTTAGAATGACTGTACAGGACAAAGTCCTTCAGCTAGAATGACTGTACAGGACAAAGTCCTTCAGCTAGAATGACTGTACAGGACAAAGTCCTTTAGCTAGAATGACTGTACAGGACAAAGTCCTTCAGCTAGAATGACTGTACAGGAAAAAGTCCTTCAGCTAGAATGACTGACTGTACAGCACAAAGTCCTTCAGTTAGAATGACTATACAGGACAAAGTCCTTCAGCTAGAATGACTATACAGGACAAAGTCCTTCAGCTAGAATGACTGTACAGGACAAAGTCCTTCAGCTAGAATGACTGACTGTACAGCACAAAGTCCTTCAGCGACAAAGTCCTTTAGCTAGAATGACTGTACAGGACAAAGTCTTTCAGCTAGAATGACTGTACAGGACAAAGTCCTTCAGCTAGAATGACTGACTGTACAGCACAAAGTCCTTCAGCTAGAATGACTGTACAGGACAAAGTCCTTTAGCTAGAATGACTATACAGGACAAAGTCCTTCAGCTAGAATGACTGTATGATATAGTAGTCATTCTAAGGTATTTGGACCAAAACGTACATAATTATAAAGTGTATTCTATTAGGATAGAAGCATTCAAAGAGACTTGCTTTAGCAAAGATATTGAAGTTATTGTGTATTTTCATTATCATTTTTTCTATTTCTCAGAGGGGAACTTTGTGTAATTGATTGGAAAACATCCACTAAACCAAAACCTCATTTGAAAGACTTGCACGATTATCCGTTACAAGCTGTGGCGTATGCTGGTGCTATTAATAATGACACCACTTTCAACTTTAAAGTGAGTAGTTTGATACTACTCTTGTATAACTATAACTAAAACCTCTTTTAGTAAGGTATTGTGAATTTTAACTAAACTATAACTAAATTACAAGTCTACTGTAATAACTATAACTAACTAAAATGAAAATTGGCCAATAATGGGCACTTTTAGTTAGTTAACTAAAACTAAAACCCTTTTAGTAAGCCTAATATTACCTTAGTTAAATAAGCTATAAGGTGGTCGGTATTGTCATACTAATACACACACATGCACAATGAATTTATAACGAGCCCAGTTACTCAATGTAATCTTTTTATCTTCTCTTTTAGGTTCAAAGTGCTTTAATAGTAGTTGTGTACCACACTGGGTCTGAGGCCCATGTTCATTGGCTGGATTCGGACAAGTGTCAGGAGTATTGGGAAAAGTGGTTAGACCGGTTAAACCAGTTTCAGACCCAGTTTGCGCATGATTTGTCTAACATTCATTTTTAAAAGATAGTTAAATTATTTTAGATAAAGTTTTTAATCCATTTATTTTATTTGTACATGTATGTGTGTAGAGATTTATTATTAGATGGGTGGTATTATCATTATGTACAAAATGTTCTTGTCATCAAACTAGGTTTACTGAAATAAGTCTGAAAATGAAAGGAAGAGATGACTAAATGAATGGATGGATGGATGGATGGATGGATGGATGGATAGATGAATGAATGAATAGATAGAAAAATAAATGAATGGATGAAAGGAAGAACAGAGAATTGATGGATGAATGAAATTTGAATGGATGAAACAATAAATGGATGAATGAAATAATGGGTGGATGAATGGAGGCTGAATGTACCTTCAAAGGTGCTAATGGTCCTATTGAGAATGTAGTGTAACGTCTAAGAGCCTCATGTATATGAGAAGGCTGAATGGCAGTAGGAGGAGAAGAAGAAGGTGTGACACTTTCACTGACTGACATCTGTATACATGCACAAAGATATTAATTAATTAATAATTTTAGTTCACAATAATGGAAGGATGTGCAATTAAAATTTTGATACAATATTCATTACCAAATCTCTAAGTATTGATAGTATCAATTACAAACGAAACAAGATACAATCTCTATTATAAATGTCACTAAATACGTATAGGAATGATCCTGAATGGATATCACCTTACCAAGTATTTGAGTGGTGTCAAAATATTTATTATAATTATAGCATAATTAGTAATTTTATAATTATATTTATATGCTACTTTGTCTTGACACTCTATCCATAATCTTTTCTGCAATAACCATATATCATATGACCTTCCCTGTGATAACTGCTCTATCACATGCCCTTCCTTGTGATGACCAGTCTGTCGTATGACCTTCCCTGTGATAACCACTCTATATCACATGATCCTCTCCTGTGATAATCACTTTGTCACATGACCTTCCCATGTGATAACCACTCTATCACATGACCTTCCCATGTGATAACCACTCTATCACATGACCTTCCCATGTGATAACATTGTGGCCAAAATGGATCCAAGAGTATTTACGTAGCTACATGTTTGAAGTTCCAAAAGTGTCCATGCAGTTTTACAAATTATATATGTGTATATATATATATATACATACACAACTACTTAGCAATATCAAATGAAATTACTGAATCTCCGTCCAGGGGAGGGGTTAATGAAATCTCAAATACATTATTCAATCAGTAGTTTACTATGACATTTCATATTTAATTATAACATTCATATCTCTCACCTTTGGAGGTCTTCCTCGTTTTCTTGTCTTTGGTTTTGATATAATTTGAGTTGGTGAAGAAAGACTGGTACCTACATGTACATGTACATGTAAATTACACATGTACATGTACATGTAAAATACACATGTTTATATGACAACTTGTTGAATCCAAGTTAAAACTGGCCAGACATTTCACTATTTATAATCTTAGCTCCATTCCTTTATTTCATGACTATATACCACAACACTTCAGAATTCCCAACTCAGTATAGAAGATTACAATGGTCATTAGATATGAAACATTATGTAGAGGATGAAGAAGATTCTAACAATACAAGCTCTTGTAGTAACTTTAGCAACTGACTTATACAATTTATTACTTTCAAAATGAGCTTATATATACTGTGAAGAAGATAACTAGGGCTTTCACAATACAACTAGACAATGAGACTATAATAATGATAAGACTATATGACTACATATCAATTGTCCATTGTCATATCTCATTGTCATTATATGAAACAATAGACTTGTAACAGATTCATTATTCTGTATTAGTTATATTAACTATAACTAACATTGTTACTCTAAAACACTGTAATAACTAAAACCTCTTTTAGTAAGGTGTTGTGACTAAACTATAACTAAATTACAAGTCTATTGTAATAACTATAACTAAAACCTCTTTTAGTAAGGTATTGTGACTTTTAGTTAACTAAACTATAACTAAATTACAAGTCTATTGTAATAACTATAACTAAAACTTCTTTTAGTAAGGTATTATGACTTTTAGTTAACTAAACTATAACTAAATTACAAGTCTATTGTAATAACTATAACTAAAACCTCTTTTAGTAAGGTATTGTGACTTTTAGTTAACTAAACTATAACTAAATTACAAGTCTATTGTAATAACTATAACTAAAACTTCTTTTAGTAAGGTATTGTGACTTTTAGTTAACTAAACTATAACTAAATTACAAGTCTATTGTAATAACTATAACCAAAACTTCTTTTAGTAAGGTATTATGAACCCCCATTGAGAATACTGATCCTAGTAATACCACTTTCAGTTACCTGAAGGGCTTTTAGGAGAACTTGGAGGTGATATGTTCACTGGATTGTTTAAAACTGGTGTGGTAAAAAATGTAGGTGTGGTTCCAAACTCGGATGGAGGTGGACTCCATGACAATGGTGCACCTGTTGGGTCATATAACTTCCGTTCCTGATCTTGTTTGACAAGTAGTGCTAATTCTACAATCTAAAATAAAAGACAAGATATAATGTGAAGTGCTGATGGTTATCTGGTTGCCGTGACAGCACTGGTAGCTGAAGTCAGCAGCCCTGGGTTCAATTCCCAGTGACTACAAGCATTTTTTCACTATCCTCTTTAATTGGTATTTAAAACATAATTTATTTCAAATATTGAGCTTTCGTAAAATTGAATTTCACATAATTTGCAGTCTAGTTTTGTAACTAAATTACAAGTCTATTGTAATAACTATAACTAAAACCTCTTTTAGTAAGGTATTGTGACTTTTAGTTAATTAAACTATAACTAAATTACAAGTCTATTGTAATAACTATAACTAAATTACAAGTCCACTGCAATAACTATAACTAACTAAAATGAAAATTGGTCAATAATGGGCACTTATAGTTAGTTAACTAAAACTAAAACCCTTTTAGTAAGCCTAATATTATTTTAGTTAACTAAAATGGTGCTAAACTAAACATACTATAACTATAACTAAAAGTGGTCATTATTGTTACACTACTACTATATACTATAATTATTCTTTGATTGTATTAATTGAATATTACCAGGTGGTAATTAAATAAAGATACTATTAATTATGTATTGTGTTTCCTGTATTTCTTCTTCCTGATAACATTAGAAGAGGAAGTTCATCAATAATAATGGAATTAAGAGGTATAGTATATTTACTAGTGTTGTTTTAGTTTGACAATAATGAGTACTTTTAGTTATAGTCACAGTATGATATGTTACTCAATTAATTAACTAAAAGCTATTAGGATTACTGATTACTAAAAGGGTTTTAGTTTAGTTAACTAAGTAAAAGTGTCCAATATTGGCTAATTTTCATTTTAGTTGGTTATAGTTATTACAGTAGACTTGTAATTTAGTTATAGTTTAGTTAACTACAAATGAAGGTTCCAACTTTCAAACCCTCTTCCCAGTCCTAATATAGTAAAAGGAAGATGTAAAAATGTCTAATTTACATAATGATATGAACAAGACCTCTAGTGGCCTCTAGTGGCCTCTACAGTGATATGTACAGTGGATTCAAGACAACAAATTTAGTATACGAGTCTATTAAGTGTGGCCAACAAAGAGGCTGGATTAGTACAACTTGAGGGTAGAGGTGAGTATACTTATGGGGTAAAAAAGCCTGCAACCTTTCGATTGACAGGCCAGTTCTTTAACCACTAGGTCATTAGTGCACCCCATCACATCTTAATTGCTAAAGGGTATACATGTTTACCTTGACCTCAGAAAAATGTTCATAACTATTCTTGTAAAAATATCAAATTTTGTATACAATATCAAGGAAGACTTATTATGAATATCATTAAATTGTGTGATTATTAAACCCACAATAGTGTCACTAACAGCTGAGAATAAAAGGAGAATTTGTTGAGTTACTGAACCCACTTAGCTGCAGGTGTAGAGACAGTCCTTTCCTAAAAATTTAAAAAATTTTTGAGAGCTTACTAAAATATGTAGGCTTATTTCACAGCAGTGCGTGATACCTAACTAGGTACTATAGTACTAATAACCATCTGTCGATCCATCCATTCATAGTAAATTAATAATATTGATGAGCTTTGTTAGCTAAAGATATTTCCCTGACTCTGATAATTATACCAGCCATCCATCCATCCATCCATCCATCCATCCATTCATCCATCCATTCATTCATAGTAATAATAATGCTGAGATCAATGCTTTTTTAGCTGAAGATATTTCCCTGACTCTTATAATTATACCAGCCAGCCATCCATCCATCCATTCATCCATCCATTCATCCATCCATCCATCCATTCATAATAAATTAATAATATTGCTGGGATCAATGCTAAAGATATTTCCCTGACTATAATTATACCAGCCATCCATCCATTATTTATAGGCATAGCATGATTTGTGAAATGCTGGAATAGTTAGAGACAGACATACGTGAGCTGACTGTTACTATTAGAATGAACATTAGCCATCTATATGGGGTGATATATTGAGTTTCCTTTATAATATTATATACCAAACTATACTTCCTGTTTATCTACATGTATGATAATACACTGTATCCTGTTCATCTGTTAATAGTATGTAAACATTATATATGACTGGTATATAGTACATGTATGACTCTCAATCTACATATATACTTACATATATACTTACATACATACATACATACACACATACATACATACATACATATATACATACATACATACATACATACATACATACATACATACATACATACATACATACATACATACATACATACATACATACATATACATACATACATACATACATACATACATATATACATACATACATACACAAACATACATACATAAGCATGTACATGTGTACTCATCTAAATTACCCTAAGGCAAGTCTGTCTGTCTGTCTGTTTTCAAGTGTTTGCACATTCCAATTCAATATAGGTACTGCCCAGTGTAATACATCTCAAAACAAGCTACTTATCAAGCAGCTGAAGGCAATCCTGATGTCAAGTGATTACATCCTGAGGGCAATCCTAATATGACTACCAATAAGTGATTTAAGTATTGGTTGTGTTGTTGTAACCAATTACTTAATTTTGACTGGTCTGGTTTCAAGAGTGTTAAGTAATTTGGTTACAGGCTCATGATACATCAGTGTTGTTTTAGTATGACAATAATGACCACTTTTAGTTATAGATATGGTATACTTATAGTTAGTTAATAATACTAGGCTTACTAAAAGGGTTTTAGTTTTAGTTAACTAACTAAAGGTGCCCATTATTGGCCAATTTTCATTTTAGTTAGTTATAGTTATTGTAATAGGCCTGTAATTTAGTTATAGTTTAGTTAACTAAGTCACAATACCTTACTAAAAAAAGGTTTTAGTTATAGTTATAGTTATAGTTAACTAAAACAACACTAATAAATATTGTTTACAATTTGTTCAGCTATAAATAAATAATAACAGAAACAGTTTCAACAAATTTAAAGAACATGAAAGAACTTGAAAGAACATGTAGGGATGTCCAAACTGAAACAAAAATGGTATTTTAACTACATGTACATGATCAAAGGCATATTCCTCTTACTAACCTCCTGTACTGTTTCATATGCTAAATATCCCCAAACAAACATGGTATTTTAACTACATGTACATGATCAAAGGCATATTCCTCTTACTAACCTCCTGTACTGTTTCATATGCTAAATATCCCCAAACAAACATGGTATTTTAACTACATGTACATGATCAAAGGCATATTCCTCTTACTAACCTCCTGTACTGTTTCATATGCTAAATATCCCCAAACAAACATGGTATTTTAACTACATGTACATGACCAAAGGCATATTCCTCTTACTAACCTCCTGTACTGTTTCATATGCTAAATATCCCAGCATTTCTATCACTCGTTGACTAGGTTTATAGGAAGGTACCAGTGATGAGATATCTAACCATTCCTTTAGTTTAGTTGTGTTCTTCTCTGAAAATTAAAAGCAATAATGTAATATTACATGTACATGTAGAATATAGTACATGTACATGTAATATGCTGTACATTGTGATGTACTACTCTTTAATAGTTCACATGTACATGTCATTACATGTACATGTAGAATATAGTACATGTACATGTAATATGCTGTACATTGTGATGTACTACTCTTTAATAGTTCACATGTACATGTCATTACATGTACATGTAGAATATAGTACATGTACATGTAATATGCTGTACATTGTGATGTACTACTCTTTAATAGTTCACATGTACATGTATTTACATGTACATGTAGAATATAGTACATGTACATGTAATAGGCTGTACATTGTGATGTACTACTCTTTAATAGTTCACATGTACATGTATTTACATGTACATGTAGAATATAGTACATGTACATGTAATATGCTGTACATTGTGATGTACTACTCTTTAATAGTTCACATGCACATGTATTTACATGTACATGTAGAATATAGTACATGTACTATTGATTATACATGTACATGTACATGTAATGTACTATTGATTATACATGTACATGTACATGTACATAATGAGTATTAACATAATTATATACACTATTACATGTACATAATGAGTATTAACATTATTACATGTACATAATGATTATTAACATGGAATATTACATGTACATATATTTAACACAACACATTAAACTAATAATATTGCGTAATATTATTATTAACAGTTTAATGAATATTTAATGAGTAAACATTATTATTAACTTACGAAAATTAACCCTCCTGCTTTCTGTAAACTCTTTATATTCCAGTACATCCATATCTTTAGTTACAGAATCTAACTTCTAAAAAGTAAAGAAACAATTTCT
>OX345646.1:705000-720000 GCA_947044365.1 Petrosia ficiformis | reverse complement strand
ATTCATAGACTGTTAATTAATTAATATTCATAGCTTCAATATTGTTAGTCTACTGCAATAATTATAATTAACAAATTAATAATTAAATTAATGGTCAATTATTATATAATACAATGGAACCTCCTTAAAAGGACACCTTGTGACTAGTGGAAGTGTCCTGAGTATGGAGGTGTCTTTTATTCAGAGGTCATTTAGTACACAAATATTTTGTATTTGGATCAAGTCAAGCGTCCTAATATAGAGGTGTGCTTAATTCAGATTGTTGACCCTTTATCAATGGTTCTACTGTAACTACATATATAGCATTCTGCCACACTGGTCGGCACTAGTCAGGACTAACCACTCAGATGAATCAACCACCTCTCAGATAAACTAACCACCTCTCAGATGAATTAATCACCTCTCAGATGAATCAACCACCTCTCAGATGAATTAATCACCTCTCAGATAATACATATATAGGCTATTGAGACATTATTAAGTATATACTGGATAAACAGCACTAAATAAAAGTTAGAATTTGATCACCACTCTACATTGTCTGGACAGAATACTAAATTGTGAGAAACCGGACAATCTATATTGCGTTAATGCCAAGCAACAGAGTACTTTGGTGTGAAGATAGTAATGATGTCATATCAACATCCTATATCATATACTACTATACCATTATGAACAATAACTAATTATATAAGCTACCATATCCAGTGTTTCCTCAAGAATATATTAATATTAGGAGTAGAGGAGTGCATCTGTAGAATGTGATGTTTGGTCAACAATGTTCAATCGTGTTAATCTAAAACAGTGTTTTTCCGCATAAACTTCAAAATTGAAGTATGTGGGAGTCTAATATTGTCTTCAGAAAAATGTTCATAACTTTAGTTTGGAATGACCAACAATCTTTTTAGCTGCACCATTTTCATATAATTATCCTTCCCGTTCTTTTTTTGCTTCATTAATGAGTTATAGTATAATCATGTATTAACCTTATGACATTAAACTATATACTATAGTACATATACAGTCATCACATCCTAATTTTGAGGACATCATGAATGTAAACATTCATCCCCACTTGTTATAATTTTGCCCCCCAGCCCACCCCCCTGGAATTTGTTTGCTGATATGCACACCACGATAACCCTGTACATGTATGTCACCCCCCAAAGTCTTTCAAATTCACATTTTGTTCCCTCTCAATGAATTTTCTAAATGAAAGCCAAGGTAATCATACCTATAACTTATGCTATATATATATATAATTATATGCATATAATGTATGTAGGTATGTCCATAAACTATCTATGATATTTAATCTGACCACTATGAACCACTAAGCTTGGACAGTACACGTGTATACATGATAGCAATTACTATCACTACATAAACTATATATTATGATGATAACATTCAATAACCGACGTTGATAATAAATAATTAAAATCCGTATATACTATGATACAAATATAACATGTATGTATATACATACATACATACATACATACATACATACATACATACATACATACATACATACATACATACATACATACATACATACATGCATACATACATACATACATACATACATACATACATACATACCTACATACATACCTACATACATACATACATACATGCATACATACATACATACATACATGCATACATACATACATACGTAGTTACGTACGTACATACATACATACATACATACATACATACATACATACATACATACATACATACATACATACATATATACATACATATAATAACAATATATACATACGTATATACATACGTACGTAGTACGTATGTACATACGTACGTACATACATACATACATACATACATACGTAGTTATGTACGTACATACATACATACATACATACCTACATACATACATATATACATGCATACATACATACATACATACATACATACATACATACATACATACGTAGTTACGTACGTACGTACATACATACATACATACATACATACATACATACATACATACATACATACATACATACGTAGTTATGTACGTACATACATACATACATACATACATACATACATACATACATACATACATACATACATACATACATACATACATACGTAGTTATGTATGTACATACATACATACCAAATCTTGAATTTGTTTTAAGGTGATATCCTCAATTAGAAGAGCTGTTTCAGAACTTGGAGATCTAACATCACCAAATGCATACCTATTAAAGAAATATAGACTACTGCTTACTATGAACTACTGGTACCAAGGACTACGTACTGGTTACTATGGACTACTGGTACCAAGGACTACTTACTGGTTACTTGTACTGGACTATTGGTACCTGATAATACAGACTACAGGTAATGGTGCTATGGACTACTTGTACTGGACTATTGGTACCTGATCATACAGGTAATGGTGCTATGGACTACTGGTAGCTGATAATACAGACTACAGGTAATGGTGCTATGGACTGGACTATTGGTACCTGATAGTACAGAATACAGGTAATGGTGCTATGGACTACTGGACTACTGGTAGCTGATAATATGGACTATACAGATTGGATGTACTCACATTCACTAGTGAATAGTGTATTTTATGTCTTGTAATTTAATAGTATACCATAGTATAGTTTACACTTATCTTACTAGAATGTTACTATGATAACAAGATATTTCATAGATAAAATTAAATTTCATACATGATTAAATCTGATTTATGACATGCATTACTACAATATATACATACATACAGACATACATACATACATACATACATACATACATACGTACGTACGTACGTACATATATACATACGTACATATATACATACATACATACATACATACATACATACATACATACATACATACATACATACATACATACATACATACATACATACATACATACATACATACATACATACATACGTACATACATAAGTACATATATACATACATACTTACATACATGCACATCCTACCCACCTAACACATACATACATACATATGTACATACATGATACATACATGTACATGCACAACCTACCCACCTAACACATACATACATACATAAACAGGAAGTCAGTACAGTGATATCACAATAGTTATATATGCATATCATAATTATTATATAATCTTACATCATGCTCTTGATTTCACTCTGGAACATTCCAATATTTGAAGCAGTCATTTCACAATATCAGATCAACTAGGTATGGATAAAAATGGCAATTGAGAGATACAAGGAAATTTTATCTAATAATGTATAATACCATCGTTACTATTACCTTCATCAAAATTATTGCTATTGGTACATTGGATCATGGATGTATCATGATTAGGAGTACATTGGATCATGGATGCATCATGATTAGGAGTACATTGGATCATGGATGCATCATGATTAGGAGTACATTGGACCATGGATGCATCATGGTTAAGAGTACATTGGATCATGGATGCATCATGATTAGGAGTACATTGGATCATGGATGTATCATGATTAGGAGTACATTGGATCATGGATGCATCATGATTAGGAGTACATTGGACCATGGATGCATCATGGTTAAGAGTACATTGGATCATGGATGCATCATGGTTAGTGGTACATTGGATGCATTTTGAATAAACCTGTGGAACAAGTCCACATGACTAGAATCACGAAGGATGATCATCGTTAGTGAATTCATTATAGTATAGTTACATACATAATTATGTAGAGTATTATAGTATTCTATGTACATACATACATAATGTTGTCCCTACATAGAGAGTACTATAGTATTGTTACATATATATGTAGAGTATTATACGTACATACATACATAATGTTGTCCCTACATAGAGAGCACTATAGTATTGTTACATACATATGTAGAGTATTCTACGTACATATATACATAATGTCGTCCCTACATAGAGAGTACTATAGTATTGTTACATACATATGTAGAGTATTATAGTATTCTATGTACATACATACATAATGTCATCCCTACATAGAGAGTACTATAGTATTGTTACATACATATGTATAGTATTCTATGTACATACATACATAATGTCGTCCCTACATAGAGAGTACTATAGTATTGTTACATACATATGTAGAGTATTATAGTATTCTATGTACATACATACATAATGTTGTCCCTACATAGAGAGTACTATAGTATTGTTACATATATATGTAGAGTATTATACGTACATACATACATAATGTTGTCCCTACATAGAGAGCACTATAGTATTGTTACATACATATGTAGAGTATTCTACGTACATATATACATAATGTCGTCCCTACATAGAGAGTACTATAGTATTGTTACATATATATGTATAGTATTCTATGTACATACATACATAATGTTGTCCCTACATAGAGAGTACTATAGTATTGTTACATACATATGTATAGTATTCTATGTACATACATACATAATGTCGTCCCTACATAGAGAGTACTATAGTATTGTTACATACATATGTAGAGTATTATAGTATTCTATGTACATACATACATATTGTCGTCCCTACATAGAGAGTACTACAGTATTGTTAATACATATACATAGAGAGTATTACAGCAGTCTCCAATACGTACATACATATCTACTCTCTGATATAATGCAATTATGAGCAGTAGAGGAAAAGTCTATTAGTGAGGATTCTGTTGTTTGAGAATAATTAGTAGATAATCACAAACATAACCTAATAAGAGCTTGTACGTTTTGATGTAGTAATAATGGACCTCTTCAATTGATATCTATATATCGATATGCTTCTGTTTACTGAAATACGATACTAATATAATTGTTAATTACTTTTCAGTATGCACTCATAAACTTCATCAAAAATCAGTGTGTTTTTTACTCAGTGTCTAGAGTGCCAGCAACCCCAGAACCTGGCAATGACCAAACCCGATGAACCATTAGGGTCTCACGTAGTTTGGGGTTCCTATCTTAATCAAATTATTAGCATTTGACGAGCATTGCTAGGTTCTGGGGTTGGCAGTACTCTAAATAGATACTGCCTTTTTATAATAAATAAATTAGAGAATTTTGTTGTTGTATTTGAAGGTTTGTCCACTCTCATTTCGTTTGACTCCCTACATTAACAGAAAAAACCCTAACACTCTCCATACAATAGATGTACGATCGAGGTAGAAAAGAGTTAGTAGACAGAAACTAGGCATTTATTTCATTAACAGCAGATGGTAAATTTGATGTGTGATATTATTGTGGTCGCTCAAGTCAATAATAGACTGTTTGTTGAACTTCTACTCCAGCATGCCAAAAAGTACGTTTTACAAATAGATACAGTATTTTAGCTGTAAGAGCGAGTTGTTGGTGGGTGTTTCAGGTACTGTTTGATACCTACAAAATGTTTGTGGGTGTGACCAATTGTGGAACATGTAGTTAGTCGATATTTAGTTGTATCGTGATGAATTTTTAATATCATGATTGATATCGAAATTACCAATATCGCCCACCCCCTATATGTAATGGCATCACGAACAAAACTCATGTCGCAAAGGTACTTCCACCCTGAAACCGTTCTAATGGTGCTTTTGCACAACACAGAGTTATATCGAGAGTACTATTAGTTATTACGTATACATTCATACATATATACGTACATGTAGTACATATATATATATTACATGTTATTATACACACCACTGTCTCAGACAACTGTGTCGTCGGTACAAAATGATATTTATATACAATTGTACTCTGAGATTTTCATGCAACAACAATTTTTAACTGATCCAGAGTTCAATGGTACATAGGACACACATTACATACAAACATACCTGCTATGTGACTAATGTCACGTGACTGGAAGTCAATGAATAATAATAATAATAATAATAATAATTAATAATAATGGAAGCCTTGTGATAAATGATGAAGTGAAACTCGTGTGCTATTTATTTTTGTCTTGATCGCATCATCGAGCTGTTCGTTGGCTTTCCTGGACCAACCATTCTGCCTTTCTCTCTCCCTCCTCTGAAGGAATTTCTACACCTAAAAGCCCATTCTCCGACACTGATCTCTCTATATGCTCTGTTACATAACTAGATCTATACTGAATTTATATTTGCAAAGGACGTAAACTTGGCACCTCGATTTATCATCTCCTATCACACCACGAGGGTATAAATAGTACTCTACTCACTCATATATAAACTGTTTTTACCAAAAGTGGTAGAAAGTCGTTGTCTGTAGTTTTTGTTGCGGTTTGCAGTAGAAAGCCGTTGACCGCAATCACCGTGAAAGCAATCATCCCCCATACATAAAGATCGCCATCTCAGCATACCTCGTGGGTCTATTCACATCATCTTTCTCTAACCTTCCAAAACATCACATGCGGCTTATGGCGTCTGATACAGCCTCGACTACAAGTTCGGATGGCAACCCACCAAGTACAAAGCGTTTCAGATGTGAGAGAACAGTTACAGAATTGCTAGCAGAATATCCTGGAGAGCTTGTTGTTACTAAAAGCCCCAACTTTGTTTGTACTGTTTTACCACCTCACTGGAGATGCAACAAGACACTTCCAATACCCTTCAAGGTTTTATCATTGAGTGATGTACCGGACGGCACCAAGGTGATCCTTACTGCAGGAAACGATGAGAATTGTGCAGCAGAACTACGTAACGCATGTGCATCTTTTAAAAACCAGGTAGCAAGATTTAATGATCTAAGATTCGTTGGAAGATCGGGCAGAGGTGAGCAGATAAAAATAATGTCTTTATAGATATATTTTAAAAATGTTGCAATTATAATTAATTTTTATGTTTCAAATTCCATTAATTTTCACAAATTGCAACTTATGTATTAAGTGAATTTCTCACCTACCCCTTTATCTGCAATTAGTACTGAATGTTGAGTGTGGCTTCTACTTAACTTATCTCTCTTTTTGCTGATGAATATTTCACTAGTACATGTACAATCATTCATTATCTCTGTGTCGTAATTATAAAAGTAGTTGTTGAGGAAGTTTGTGTGTGTTTTTAGTGATGTATGACGTACATCAACCGTTGAAGATTACATTTCATCATTTCAAACATCAAAGTTTATCTGCAATTATAAAAGAATGATCAAGAGAGATAATGTTTTCAATAGCACTTATTATACAATCTTTTTCATAGGTAAAACATTAACAGTGACCATTACAATATTAACCGAACCAGTACAGTACGCCACATATACGCATGCCATAAAGGTGACTGTGGATGGGCCCCGAGAACCAAGAAGTGAGTCCTTATAAATATCGTTTTCCTATGAACAGGGAAGACTGTAAAATGAGTTTAGTATACTTTGTTGTGTATTGTGTAAAGTACTTCATAGCTGGGTGTGTTAATTTACTGTGAAAACAACATTTTAGTAATCCATTAGGGAGTTAGAAGTTTACATATTACAATGGAATTTGATATTTATGCATCCTGATGTAGAACATGTATATACCTAATACGTTTCTTAATGAAATAAGACATGGCTTGTGTTGATTATTAATATAGGAAATGAATGCCTGTCCTTGAACATGAAAATGCCATTTTTGAAATGTGACAGAACTAGCAATTCAATTAATTTGTCTACAATTAGTAATATATATCAATAATTGATTATTATGATATTTGATCACAGTGGCTACTTAGTGTGAAATGTATATATGTATACAAGAGCTAGCTTTGAGATTAGTACAATCATATCCTCCTCAGGAGTCTGGTGGCTCAGGTGGTAGAGTGCTTGGCTAGGTATCAGAAGGTTCTTGGTTCAATCCATATTCAGACTCCTATCTTTTTTTTTTGTTTCTAATTCTCTCATACCTGCATATCATAATCATGATCTTGCATCTAATAGATGTACTACAATTCAACAACTATAATTTTGTGTAAAGCTGAATAGTTCTACTTTAAGTTATCTTTAAGCTATTTCGACTCTATTTATTAGTACTGCAAAAGATAATGGTTTGTAATATTGAAAACATCTGCTTATATTGTTACAGATAATTGCTTCATAGTTATATCTATTGAGTCTCATGTACTAATGGATATTGAATAGCACATTTTTGGTTGAAGGAACATTTTCGCCGCAAAGAGAATTAATAATTATATCTTAGTTATCAACTGTGCAATACAAGTTGATATCAAGAATTCCAAATATGGTTTTGAGTATTTCACCGAATATGGTACTCTGTGCATCCTCCCTCGGCTAATGTTTGTAAATGTAGGGTTTCTCTGATCAATATAGTGTTGTTTTAGTTAACTGAATCACTAAGGCCTGGCACTTTTAATTAACTAAAATATATTACAGTTTATTGTAATAACTAAATGAAATCAGCTGAATGGAAGGAGGAGATCATGGGGAACAACTCCTTGATATATAGAGAAATTTATTAGGAAGAAACCGTCCTAACGGTAGCAATAGTCCCAGTTTGATGGGCACTCTTTTTTTTTGGGGGGGGGGGGGGGGGGGGCAGCATGGCTTAGTGGTTGGAGCTTGAGCCTCCTGATCGAAAGGTCGGTGGTTCGAGTCCAGCTGCGGTCATGTTGTTTCCTGAAAAGAGAGTGTCTGTTTTTCTGAAAAGAGAGTGTCTGTCTTTCTGTGGACTTCATTGCTAAGAACATCTCCTTGTAAAATAAAACTACCTCCTTTCTTGAGTTATATATAATTTTAGTGGACCCACATTTATTAAGCCCATCGCACAAGAGGCAATGTTCGTAACATGGAACTGTAGAATGCTAAAAATTCTTAAAATGTTGTATGATGGCAAATTACTGGTAATTGTCATAAGCAACTTGTTGCCTCTGAAGAGAAAGGTGTTTAATTGCTATGCTTCGTGTTCAAGCTAGTGTTGTTTTAGTTAACTATAACTAAAATCCCTTTTAGTAAGGCATTGTGACTTTTAGTTAACTAAACTATAACTAAATTACAAGTCTATTGTAATAACTATAACTAACTAAAACAAAAAATGGCCAATGATGGACACTTTTAGTTAGTTAACTAAAACCCTTTTGGTAAGCCTAATATATTATTTTAGTTATTTAACTATAACTGTAACTAAATTGTGATAAACTAGTCATACTATAACTATAACTAAAATTAGTCATTATTATCTTACTGGAACAACACTAGTTCAAGCTAAAACATTACCTGAAAGGTCGGTACGAGCATGTGTGGTAGGTGACCTAAGAGAGGATGCATTGTAGTACCGTGTAAGCTCATAAATTACCTACTTGTAAGATAATGATGATTAGTGAAGTTTATAATTAAAATTAGTTTTATATCAATATTTCAGTCGTGTGAAATTAATACATACGAACATGATTGACATACCAGATCACACTGTCCGGAAATCATTTCTTGTCGACGATTGATTTCTCAACATTCCCTGAAACAATGTGTTACTGTTCTGAAACAACCACTTAGTGATATATTTAAATATGCTATTCGCACACTTCATACTCCATTTACAACAAGCTTACTCCATGATTATCACAATATAACCTTGTGATATTACACTGTCCTTTTAGCATGAAGGTAGTATATTGTGATATATTTAAATATGCTATTCGCACACTTCATACTCCATTTACAACAAGCTTACTCCATGATTATCACAATATAACCTTGTGATATTACACTGCCCTTTTAGCATGAAGGTAGCATATTGTGATATATTTAAATATGCTATTCACACACTTCGTACTCCATTTGCAACAAGCTTACTCCATGATTATCACTATAGATATTACACTGCCTGAATCCAGTGAAGTTTAGGCCTTATTAGCTTATATATCATTTATGATGATTCCAATTGTCTTGAAAGTAAACTTGTATATAAAACCTGTTTAGCTTGGGAACTGATATCCATACAAATGCTTTGAAAGTAATTAATTTTGTTTAACACTTTACCAATGTATACACACACACACACACACACACCTTCAACCATATATGTGACATATTTACAATCTCCAATGATCATTTGAGCATATTTATAAACAGATGGGTTGAGGCTTGTACTTCTTAATGCTTTCTAATGGACTATCCTTAGTTATTCTGTAGTTCCCCTTCCATGAATAATTCCAGACCCTATTTTAGTGTTGAGTGTATATAGTATTATCATAATTGTGGTATATCTTGTATATACTATTATAAGGTTTAGATACCTGACCCTTTAGAGAAAACATTTCAATAAGATGGAAGAATGGATGGGTTGATGGATGAATGGATGGATGTGTTGATTAATGGATGGATGGATTAATGGACGAATGGATTAATGGGTAGATGGATTAATGGATGGATGGATGGATTAATGGGTAGATGGATTAATGGGTGGATGGATTAATGGGTAGATGGATTAATGGATGGATGGATTAATGGGTGGATGGATTAATGGATGGATGGATTAATGGGTAGATGGATTAATGGGTAAATGGATTAATGGATGGATGGATCTCATTTTATATTAATACCTATGTGTTACACATAGTAATTCACTATTTAAATTTTTATTTTCAATTGTATGTGTAATTTTCCTGGGAGTCCAGTTTGCAGAGTAATAACAAACGGTAGAATGAAAGAGAGAGAAGCAAGTTTTTGGATAAGAGGGAGTCCGGATGGCAGAGGAATAGGCGAGCAGCTAAATCATCACGGTCAGCCTGAGCATACACTAAACAGCTTGTAGTACAACTGAAGGTGGAAAATGATTTATGATCATTTTGAGATCTCCATGTGATCGTTTTGTGATTACCATGTGATCATTTTGAGATCGTCATGTGATCATTTTGAAATCTTCTTATGATCATATATTCTCGTATACAATACACATATAAGCTCTTCGCTCAATATGCGCAAGCTCCCTCGATCACTGTACTCATATTAGGCACTTTAATTATCAGTTTCTTTGGTTCTGCTATCATTCATAAATTGGCTTTGGATCTCGTTATATATATATATATATATATATATATATAAGATAATATTTTTATTTACAGCTGTCATGTATACACAATGTTTATATGTACAGTAGAGTGTTGTTGTCTGTTTTAAGTGTGAGATTCTGATAGTAGTTGTATGTCTGGATTCGTGTTAACACTGCATTCTATAAGGTGGTGTGTGTTTGTATTATGAATGCATTAAATATATCATGTATTACATTAGTTTAACACTTAATTAATGCCTTGTGATACATAATTATAATTGTTTATGAAGTAAGATATCCACATTACTATAATACTCTTTCTCTCCACTCCTCTTCCTCCTCCTCCTCCTTCTCCTCCTCCTTCTCCTTTAGGACATCGAATAAATAACAGATCAGATGATCACCCTTATATACGCCCCAATCCATTTATGGGACATCTCCATCCAGGTTAGTTACTTATACACTTGTGTCACTTCTTATTGACAATGCATTCATCATCCACAGGTAATATGGATTTAAACGGAAGCGTCACTGATCCCAATCTTAGAACAAATATGGCTGATGTTTTTCCCAGTGGTATGTTATATTTGTATCTGTAATCAGTATATTTGATGCACATACATATATACATTATGTTCATACATACATGCATAACATACACTCATACATACATACATACATACATACATACATACATGCATAACATACATACATACATACATACATACATGCATGCATAACATACACTCATACATACATACATACATACATACAATGTACATACATACATACATACATACACTTATACATATAGTTTATATACATACATACATAGTTACATATTACACACACATACAGACATACATATATACATGTACATATGTACATATATGTATATACTACATACACATGGATATATTCATACATACATACATGTACATACGTACTACATACTCATGGGATAATGTAAACATGTTTTCTCTATCAAATTACACAAGAGATAATAATAATTCTAATCTCAAGATATACATTTGTAATAATTTTATTAATGTCATTTCTTGTATTTAAATTTTTATTTTGTTTTCATTGCAGTGTAATGTTGTATACTATTAGTAAACTTTTGTGTCATCTTGATTTACAGCTTTGGACATTATTAGGATACTAGGCTATTTGTATCGTAGATTAATCTAGCATTAATGTGTGTGTGTGTGTGTGTGTGTGTGTGTGTGTGTGTGTGTGTGTGTGTGTGTGTGTGTGTGTGTGTGTGTGTGTGTGTGTGTGTGTGTGTGTGTGTGTCAGTGCTAGCTGCTGCCACCTCCATTTATTTGTGTACATGTAAAATATGACATATATTCTTGTGTCTCGATTCTTTTGTGGCCCAATGCCTCAGAGAATTCTCCTAATGAACCACATCAAAGCTGATTATAACACACTCCATCTCGCTGTAGTAAATAACATTTAACATATACAGACACACACACACACATAACAAATTGTGTATCTATGTATGTATGTATCTATCTATGTATGTCTATCTCTGTCTGTCTGTCTGTATATATGTATGTAGATGTATGGAACTATGTATGTATGTACGTATGTATGTATTTATGTATGTATGTACAATGTATGTACATGTACATGTACATGTATCTATGTATATGTACTATATGCATTTATCTATCTATGTATGTATGTACGTATGTATGTATTTATCTATCTATGTATCTATCTATGTAGTATGCATGTATAATTATATACATGTATGTACATGTAGGTATACATGTACATGTATGTATGTACAATGTATGTACATGTACATGTACATGTATCTATGTATATGTACTATATGCATTTATCTATCTATGTATGTATGTACGTATGTATGTATTTATCTATCTATGTATCTATCTATGTAGTATGCATGTATAATTATATACATGTATGTACATGTAGGTATACATGTACATGTATGTACATGTATCTTTGTATCTATGTATGTACATAATGTATTTATGTATATTTGTACATGTATGTACATATCTATGTATCTATCTATGTAGTATGTATATATCTATGTGTTTTTGTATCTATGTATATACTTTGTATTGAGTAATTATACATGTATCTCTCCTCCCAGACAAAATATTTCATCAACTTTAGTAATGTTAGCTTAATGATGAGTTGCAGTTTAAGTATGCTTGTTTTATCCAAGAATGTCAGACTGTGTGTTCTAGAGTTGTGGTTTTGTGGGTCACAGGTGTTAGTAGAAGTACACCTGAACTCATCATAGCAATTTAAAAAATCTACATACAGCACATGGCTGGCTTTATTTATGCTTATAATTTGTACAACTTGTTATGGTCCGCAAGGCCATCCTTTGATTGCTTTCCCATGGGGTTGAACCTGTATATTATATATGTATAATTATATTATATATATATATAATATCAGAGGTTTTGATACATTTTGAAGCATGGGCCAAATTGGCTCAACAATGGTTAGTGTGTGCACCATTGGGAATACATCTTGAGCCAATTAACAAAGAGTTAATGCTGTTAGTGACAATATAATCATAATTAACTGTGCCATCTGACCCAAAGAAAGAAGCGCCATATGAGCTTATCAAAAACACTGATATATATATATATATATATATATATATCAGTTATACATGAATATTATATATATATATAATATTCATGTATATATTTAAACTACCATGATTTAAACTGATGTCATTAGGTTACTATCAGAACCCGATACTAATCCTAAGTCTCAGAGACCCAGACACAATTAATCAAGAATGAATCCAAAACAGAGTTTTAGTTATGGGTGGAGTATGGACGACAGTGGGACTTAGTTAGCTGTTCCAAAGTCTTCATGTAAAACCTTAATCCTCATTTGAGCTCTTATCTGGTTTTATGATGTATGTTTCTGTCTCATGACATTGAGTCTATTGAGTCTATTGATTGTGCAAATTAACTAGCACAGTGTCACTGGATGGTGATTTGAAACATGGGCCAAATTAGGCATTGTACACTGTGCGTCAAACACCTCATACCTAATGGACCATTGGCAGTACGATGGTCTTTGAGTATAAGAGATTGTTAAACAATAAGAAGAATCTATTCTCTTTGAAGTTATACATATATACATTATTATCTATATTTTAAAACCAAACTTGTGCTGTTGCTTGGAGTTTTATACATATATGCCTCAATTATTTAGAAAGTTATGGGAGGGAAATCTTAAAATACTGTTTTGGAAGGAGGTGTAGGGAGGTATAGATTTTGTTGGTGTTATAGTGTTTTAGTATGACTAGCTTCTCAAACTAGTTCTAGTTAATTAACTAAAATAAATATAGGTTAACTAAAAGGGTTAATATTATTGACCATTTTTTTTATTACAGTAGATTTGTAATTTAGTTATAGTTTAGTTAACTAAAAGTCACAATGCCTTACTAAAAGAGATTTTAGTTATAGTTATTACAATAGACTTGTAATTTAGTTAACTAAAAGTCACAATACCTTACTAAAAGAGGTTTTAGTGATAGTTGTAGACTAAAACAACACTAATCTATATACTGTGTCTATTCATAACCTAATGTCATAGTAAGAGTGAGGAGGGATGAATGACCTGTGGGGTATCCCACGGTATATGATTTTTAAGATAGGAGACCTTTACTATGATATAGTGCTACGGATAAGAAAATGAGTACTACATTAAAGGCAACATCCCATATACAGGACATTACATCATCTATTTATACTATAATCTGTCTATTTATCAAATGGTATTGAACTTCTATCTGTCCGTCCATCAATCTATCATCCATCCATCCATCTATCCATCCATCTATCTATCATCCATCTATCCATCCATCTATCCATCCATCCATCCATCCATTTATCTATCCATCTATCCATCCATCCATCTATCCATCCATCCATCCATCTATCCATCCATCCATCTATCCATCCATCTATCCATCCATCCATCCATCCATCCATCTATCCATCCATCCATCCAT
>OX345646.1:697500-702500 GCA_947044365.1 Petrosia ficiformis | reverse complement strand
TATGAAATGGTTTTAAATTCTTTTCATATTTTTAGCATTTCAAACCAATGCAGATGTACCGTTGCCTGCATGGATGCCATCTTCACCTCATATCTCTGGTGAGTGCACCATTACTCACTGTATAATCACATTGAGTTGAAACCAAGCTCATTAGCTATTCATGAAAAATTACCATGGAAACAAAGCTTAATTGCATATGCCTAGTACAATACCCCCCAAGTCAAGCTGATTTCCTCATATTCAGTTCACATCTAAGTGATTACCACAGTGATTGAACCTGGCATGTTAAAACTATGAATTTACAATGAGCTTGGTTTTAACTAAATGAAATGAATTCTTCTTTTAAAGTAAATCTCCTATTTATGTTTTAAAGAGTAGATAGAAGGCATGGCATGCAGGCATTATTTCATGTTGCTATGGAAACAGAGTTAGAGACCTTTTGAAAATGTGACCCAATTTCTATGTGAAAACATCCATGCTTGTATCGCAAAATCATTTTGAAGAAACGTCCACCTCAAATACTAGATGCAACATGTGGTGTGGAAACAGCCAGTCATACAGGACATTGTCTGATAAATCTAGTGAATGTCTGGTAAATTGAAACTGAACTGTATACAAAGTATATGGGGAGCTGGACAAGAGTAGGCTAAAATGTCTGACGAGTGGCTCACCATTTCCACACACCTCTGCTTACAACCATTTATTCCATGAAGACAATTAAATTTGATGGCTTAGAGAAGCATTACCTGCTGTTCAATCCTGATTACTAAATCTCATTATATTCCTACATATGTATTCAAAATGCTCTCACAGAGACCAATGAACAATACACGTTTCCTCAAAATGTTTGCGTAGAGTACAAATATGGTTTCACAAAAGCTCTTCTTTAAATGCTCATTATTAGTCCATTTTGTAGGAAACTAACTAAAGAGCATTGACAGTATATGTCAATATAAAGTCACCATACAGTACAGTAATTACTCAGTAGTTTCATTTCCACACTACAGTAGTTCAACAGTAGTTTTGACAGTAATTGGTGTACTTGTCAATTGAACACCACAGTAGTGAGACGGTAATTACTATACTATACTGACAATAGAACTAAGGTAATTACTGTTACTGTATGGTGACATTTTATTAACATATACTGTACTTGTCAATTGAACACCACAGTAGTGAGACAGTAATTACTATACTATACTGACAGTAGAACTAAGGTAATTACTGTTACTGTATGGTGACATTTTATTAACATATACTGTACTTGTCAATTGAACACCACAGTAGTGAGACAGTAATTACTATACTATACTGACAGTAGAACTAAGGTAATTACTGTTACTGTATGGTGACATTTTATTAACATATACTGTACTTGTCAATTCAACACCACAGTAGTGAGACAGTAATTACTATACTATACTGACAATAGAACTGAAATAATTGCTATTACGACATATAATGTACTCATTGTTGTACCTAGTCTTTCCTATGAATTGTTATCACACTACATATGATTATATTAGTAACTTTGTAGTAGTCATTCCCCTTACATACATACAAGTTAGATATGGTTGCTATGGCGATTTCCTACTTCCTTAACACCTGTGCAGATAAATTGTCTACAAAGTGGTCACTTAGATAAACTTACATGTTTATGTAACTAATAATATACCAACAGGTTAAATTATCTCATATCCTCATTTATCACCTCTATCTATTCATCTCTATACCTTTACACACTACACAGGTATCCGATCTCCTGTGTGGCAATACCCTGGTGTCATCACATCGCAGTCTTTAGTCTCTCGAGTTGATACCAATTGTACGAATACTATAGCACCTAGCAGTGACACCATGAGTAACGGAAGTGCCACGCCTCCTAATGTAACAAATGGAGAACATGTTCAAATTACAAGTTCAACTAACGGAACAGACTCTAAATTTGTATTCCCCTCAGCAAACCCAATTCCCTTATCCCCTGGTATATTCGGTACCCATACATTTTTTAACCACAGTGGGAGTCATATTCCAATAACTCCTACTCTACTGACGCCAGCTGTCAGCTTTACCGAACCATACATCAAGCAAGGTCAGCTTTTCTCTCCTTTTACTTTTACGCATCCCACAGCTGTAACGGGAAGTCTCCCTCGAACCCCTACCCTGCCCCCACCCTCTCCTCATGCAATAGGTAGTACAACGTTCCCTTTAACAGCTGTCACACATCAAGGATTACCTACAAGTGCGACTCTTGTAAACTCACCTTTCGCCAAAGGAACTTCATTTTTGGATGACATTACAAAGATAGGCAGTATATCACCTTTCATTGTATCCCCTAGTTTATCTCCAAATCGAAAACCGAACGGAACAACTATATTTTTCCCAACAACTATAACGGCCAGCGGAGAAGCCAAAGTGACATCAATCCATGGTAGCAATGGTCGTCTTACTGACACACCTGATGATACCAATAGTATGCATTCAACTGATTCTCCTTTGATAAAGAGAGAAGGATCACCACATCAGCAGACCTGTTTCATTGCAAAAGAAACTAATTGAATACCTTGTGTAATATGTAAGTCATTACGTTCACTTCATTAGTATATTTTTGTGGGTCTGGGTCTGGGTCTGGGTCTGGGTTTACTGGTTAGTCGTTCCATTACTACCATCACCACTGCAGGAATTGTAAGGTATTGTGACTTTTAGTTAACTAAACTATAACTAAATTACAAGTCTATTGTAATAACTATAACTAAAACCTCTTTTAGTAAGGTATTGTGACTTTTAGTTAACTAAACTATAACTAAATTACAACTCTATTGTAATAACTAAAATGAAAACTAAAGAGGACTATGATAATGAATATGCTGTTATTTCATTCTTTTAAAAAAAAATTTTTTTCAAATTACTAAAATTAACACTCATTAAAACCAGCTAATATTCCTACCTGTGAACACTGGCTCATATCCAGTGAAATAAATGGTTATAGATCATTAATAGAATAATAAATTTTATTGTGTCCTGTGTGGTGGTGGTATAGTTTGTCCTGTGATGGCCGCTAGGAGTGGCTATACAACTTAACAAGGATAATTTAATAAGGCATGCATACATTTATGAGGCCTCTTGATATAATTTGTATGTGTGTGTGCATGGTGTATACTGGGCTTCCAGCATATGGCTGTTCTCTGTGGTTTTACCGATAATTGATTTTTTTTATCTATCAATTATCTCTATCTAACCATCCATCCTTCCATCCATTCATCTATCTCTTCATTCATTCATCCGTCTATCCATCATCCATCCTTCCAAATGACAAAACAAATGAATGGATAAATGCATAGATGGATGCATGAGTGCATGTATAGATGGGATGGATGCTTAAATAGATGCTTGGATGGATGAAGCTAGATCTCTTGCTCCAATCTAAGTACATGCATGGATGGATGAATAGATGTAGCTATAGATGGATAATGGATGGGCATGACCTAGTAGGTAGTTAGTAGATAGCAGCTGTTTGTACATTCAAAAAATCAATTTATTTTATCAGCTAAAGAGTTGACCACTTATTTCTAGAGTGTGATGTTGGTTTTGTACCTGTGTAAACAATGGCTACTTGATACACCCATCTCTGACTACTATGTTACAATACTGTTTCTTATTGGGTTTGGTTAAATCCATTCCCAGACCTTATAAGACTCATACCCATACCCATACCATCACTCATTCATTTAAAAATAGTTAATCCTTTTTGTTTTCCATTCCAGACCTTATAAGGCTCATACCCGTACCATCACTCAGTCATCCCAAAATAGTTAATCCTTTTTTTTTTTTTTTTTTAATTCCAGACCTTATTAGGCTCATTTATACCCATATCATTACTCAGTCATCCAAAAATAATTAATCATTTTGTTTTTCCATTCCAGAACCTTATAAGGCTCATACCCATACCATCACTCAGTCACCCAAAACCCCACACTACAGCAACACAGCACAGGAATCTTTTTTTGTTTTGTTTTTTTTTTGTAAATTACTTCTTAGTCACTTCTACAACAGCAATCATGCCTCTCTGATTTCATCTTGAATGTGTGTATATGAATGTAATATTATATTTGGCTAACATCTGTTTCTGTTATGAATAGTATGGTCTTCTTGGAGAAATGCCAATAGTATGTACATGTATCTATGTACATGTATCTATGTACATGTATGTGTGTATAATGTATTTGCATGTATGTATGTATGTATATGTGTATGTATGTATATGTGTGTGTGTAAAATGTATTTGTATGTATGTATATGTGTGTGTGTATGTATGTATGTATGTATGTATGTATGTATTGTAACAAGTCAATCTCTTCTATATATGTATCTTTGTATCTTTGTATTCTTCATATTCTCTTAAAGCTGTCATCTTACTAACCAGATATTCTTGGAATAGGATTTTAAAATTATTATTTCTCTTAATTTATTTCATATTAAACAGTCAGAACACTCATTTAATTTTAATTTGGTTTTTTTCTCTTTTTTTGTTTCAAAATTCACTTTTTTTTTCATGTAACGATCAAACGACCAATCAAATTAATTCATCATCCCGTGATTTTTTTCAATGTAAAATTTGAAATGTGAAAAATTGGAAATGAACTAATACATACACTATACATATATATACATACTAGTGTTGTTTTAGTTAACTATAACTATCACTAAAACCTCTTTTAGTAAGGTATAGCTAGGATAGATAGGATTTTAGTTAACTAAACTATAACTAAATAACCAGTTTATTGTAATAACTAAAAGGAAAATTGTCGCACTTTTAGTTAGTTAACTAAAAGTAGTCAATTTTGAAAAACATACATACACGCATACATACACACATACATACATACATAAATACTTACATATATACATACATACATATACACACATACATACATATATACATACGCACATACATACATACATACATACATACATACATACATACATACATATTTACATAC
>OX345646.1:685000-692500 GCA_947044365.1 Petrosia ficiformis | reverse complement strand
AGCAACCAATATATACCATGCTCCGATCCAAACCCAGTATATTGCTAATAGTACTACTGGAATACAAATGAGAAGAACCCACATGAGAAACACTAGCATGGGCCACGGACGAACAGGGACATCGATAACTTTAAAGCAAGGAGGAAATCTTTTGTGTTTTATATGATATTCCACAAATTCATCCTGTTGATGGATGGATAGATAGATGTATGGAAGGAAGGAAGGAAGGATGGATAGATAGATGTATGGAGAGATGGATAGATAATTAGATAGATAGATAGATAGATAGATAGATAGATAGATAGATAGATAGATAGATAGATAGATAGATAGATAGATAGATAGATAGATAGATATATAGATAGATATATAGATAGACATATACGGAGATAATTAGATAAATAGATAGTTAGATAGATAGATAGATAGATGATTAGATAGATATAAGGAAGGATAATAGATAATTACATAGATAGATAGATAGATAATTAGATAGATATGGATTGATATATTAACGAATTGGTGGATTAGTGGATGGACAAATTGAGTAATCGTAACCTTCTTTTGATAAAGTTCATGTAAAAAGTTAGCACAAGCTTCATCTGAATCAGTTGGTACTTCAGAAGTGGGTATACGTCTGTATGTTATCGTGATGAGGTAATGGAAAATAGATAGAGGATGAATAGATGTATGAATAGATAATTAGATATATAAATTATATTTTTATTTGATGAAGTCAGTTAAATAGAGAGATTGATAAATAGAAAGATGAATGAATGAATAGACAGATGAATAGATTGACGCTACGCAAGTATGTAGATATCCATCTTTCTATCTATCTATCTGTCTGTCTTAGTACCCATCTACTGGCCCATCAACCCACCCACCTACCCACCTACCCACCTACTTACCTACCTATCCAAATACCTACATGTACCTACCCAACCACCCACCTACCTAAAACTCACCCACCTACCTACCTACACATGTACCTACCCTACTATCTCTTTACCTGATTAATATATCACAGGAACATGAGATTCTATCAATCACACCCAAAATACTGGGCTCACCCTCTCTGTATCCAAAGGTGATGTCATAGATAGCAGGAACTAATATGTATATAGATAAATAGATAGAGAAGTGGACAGTTGGATGGACGAGTGGATGGATGAATATATCCAATGCTAAGGGCTGATGAATGATTTGATTCATTTTTTTCCCTACAAGTGTTTTGACCAAATGTGGCCTAACGAGGAAACTAGAATAGCACAAGTTGCTAATATTAACCAGCTCCCCAGGGCTGACGGCTTTACATCCCCTCCGAAGGATGCGGTGATAAACGCCTCCTCATTTTTGAAGGTAGAACTGAGTACAGTTATAGGCAAGAAAAAGTCTGACCCTAGTGGGGCTTGAACCTGCAACCTTTTGATTGCAGGTCAGCACTTTAACCAGCAGCCCACTTGAACCCCCTATTTTCATACACATTGTAATATCATCATACTTGTATCTTTCATGTGTTTCATAAGAAACACAAATCCACGAGTACGTGGGAGCAGGTGATGCTTTAAAAGAGGTAGCCCTTTTTCTTTTGCAACTTCCATACTGATTTTATGTTTCTCTTCTGTAAAACGAGTTCCCTCAGCAAACAAACATAACTAATAATAGAAAGATAAATAAATGGACCATTTGATGGGCAGATGAATGTATCAGTGGATCAATAGATGGACAAATGAATGGATCAATTGACCAATGGATGAACAGATCAATGGAGCAATACAATCAATCAATGGATGAATCGATGAATGAATTGAGAGATACAGAGAGATGGAACCCACACAGAGATACAACACTCACCAACATATTCACAGGGTAATCTGCTAAATTACGACACGAGGCAGCGAGTGTTCTTTGATCTTCATTCCAATTTCTCTTGATAACTGGATACTCCATAAACATAAACATCCATCCCATACCGGGAATATATTTTGCAAGATCTTTCACGATAGCTTTAGCTCCCTAAAACCAGAAGAACGATTCAACCCAATACATCACAAAGCAAACGGGGATACTTATCTATACATATCATATAGAGATGCACCGAGAATTATATTGGCTATTGGTAAGTGGCCGATATTGCTTATCATGCGAAATATTATTATAAGCCACATAATTTCACACGCACATTATGAAAACCATGTGTTGTCATGTGTTGATCTTCAAGTTGTTTAAGTGTGGAAAATAAGTCAAGTGAGAGAGTAGAAGTCAGGGATATTTTTACATTGCAGGAAGACATCAGGTTGCTTCATGTAATACCTGCAAGCTAATTATTACCGATAAATCTATGTTTAATTTGAGTTTCTGAATTTTATTTACCTTCAAAATACAAATAATTAATACAAAATGTATATAAGTAAACAGAGAATATTGGTATTGGTATAGGAAGATATTTATTGCCTAATATCAGTTGTTGGTATATCAGTAAATTTGATATAGATACATCTCTAATATCATGAGGAGGGAACAGAAGTTCATGATGACTTCAAAATTATAGTATGTGATAGGACTGGAACAGATACCCGATTATCTGGATCAGAGTATTTGATACGTTTTCAAGTATGGGCCAACAGTGGATAATGTGTGTGCCATTGGGAATACATCTTGAGCCAATTAACAAAGAGTTAATGCTGTTAGTGACAATATAATCATAATTAACTGTGCCATCTGGCCCAAAGAGAGAACCGTGCAGTGCCAAATGAGAAGCTCTCTGGGTCAATGGTGCGCTATATAAGCTTATCAAAAACACTGATGTAGATAATTATCTGTGAACTGAACATTCAAATCTGTTTCTTTGTATCTAGGTACTCGTTTAATGTTTGCGCATGTGCAGAAACCAAACATGCGAATCAAAATTGCAAAAGTGGGCGTGGCAGCGAAGCTTTGAAGGTAGCTTCAAATGCACAGCAAACGAACGAATGTTTGAGCCTTCGAACCTATTTCCCTACTTTAGTACATCAACTCACTTACCCCCAGCATCCCAATTCTTTCAATCAGACACCAGCCAATCATCCAGTCCAAGTCACCTCGATGGTTCAGAACACACAAAGCATGTTCTTTCTTGTAATTAGCAACCATACTATCTTCACTGTATGTTTTAATTTCATATTTAGCCCAGTTTTGTAATGACCAAGGAATCACTGCAAATAGATTAAGATGATATATAAAAAATTAGAAATGGATGAGTGGATGGATGAATGATGATTGGATAACTAGTTGGACGATGAATGGAGGGGTGGACAGTTGGATGGATAGAGGGATGAATGAATGGATGGAGAAGTGGATAGTTGGATGGATGGATGAATGAATGGATGGAGTAGTGGACAGTTGGATGGATGGATGAATGAATGGATGGGAGGAGTGTAGAGTTGGATGGACGGATGAATTGATGGAGAAGTGGACAGTAGATGTACTGATGAAGAGATTGATGAGTGATATATATACATATATATATAATTCGAATGGAGACCAAACAGATAAGATCAAGTAATAACAACATCTCAAGTGGGTGTGGTAAATGAGCTGGATTATGACCCTATTGAGGACACACACATTGCCATTATTACTTGACCTCATGACTGAACAAGTGGATTTTAATTGATAGATGAATAACGGAGGGATGATGTAGTGTTCTTACATGCCCAGTGGAAATAAACAAGGTTTGAATTTATAATTCTGAATCGACGTCTGTTTATCCAATACAAAGGTAAAAAGAACAACTGAATAACATTTAGAACTACTCCACTTGTTATGAAAGTAAAAATAAACATTAGAATGACCAATTTGTTCATCCAACTGATCACCCAACTGATCACCAGGCCCAAGAGTCCCATGATGGGCGTTATTTAGAGTATTATCCAATCTGTGGGGTGAATGAATACTTGCTAAATATAAATATCTTCATTAATGACATACTTTGTAAAGAAAGGGAGTCTTTATTCACTTTTGCTCACATATATGTAGTAGCAAAGGTCAATCCTGAATCACCCCCATGTTGGTTTGCGCATGCGCATAAAGAATTGCCCACGTGTTATGGCTTCACAGATGTAAAACAACTTTTTAACAGAAAGGCTGTCTATAATCTGAAAAGATCTCCATGGCTAGTTCGAGTTTTACCCAGTCTTTTGAGAAAGATCCAAGTGTCTTGACACCAGCTGAGAAGAAACACTTGATTACTAGAAATCTACAAGTAATATAATATATATATATATATATATATATATGTATACTGACAGATTTCAGGGCTTCAAAGAGTCATAGCATTCATGTAACCATTCATTCACTGCTATACATATAAAACCACACCCACTCTCACAATGATACTTAGAATAATTTTACGAAATAGATGAAGTAAATACATACATACAAAACACCCATAGCCACACCCCCTCCTGCAGTATTCCTTAGTCATTCACTATAAACATCATTTATATTAATTACAGGAAGTGCTTGGAGAAGACAGGCTCGATGAGTTACTCAAGAGTCGAAATATCAGTATATACTGGGGAACTGCAACTACTGGAAAACCACATGTTGCTTACTATGTAGGTGTAACTAAAATATCTGACTTCTTACGAGCAGGATGTGAAGTGAGTATATTGAGCTCATAGGTGGCTTAATAAGCACACAAGGTTTTTACTATTCACAACTTCATTGTCTCCAGGTAACTGTTTTGTTGGCTGATCTCCATGGTTACCTTGACAACCAGAAGGCTCCGTGGGAGTTGTTGGCTCAGAGAGTGAAGTATTATGAATTCATAATCAAGGTAACGTGTTTATTTCAATATTTGACTGACCATACAAAAAGGACTGAACAATAATTTTTACCATACAGTCCAACTTGGCTTGCCTATCAGCCCTTTTAGTATCTCATTAACTATACTTCAATATTCAAGAAGAGCTATCATTAAGCTTCGTAGATACCAAAATTTGTTGTTTCCTGTGTACATTTACTGAGTAATACCAGGTGTAGAAGATACATCATAATGGTCTCATAGTTTTAACAAATACATGTTTTGATTTGCTACAATTTCTTTACTCAACTATTATCTACATGTATCTATCACCTGATCATCTATTTGTTAGTCAAGTACATGTACTTCATTTATCTATATCTATTTTAGAGTATGTTAGAGTCAATTGGAGTACCATTAGATAAACTAAAGTTTGTTCGTGGTACTGATTATCAGCTTAGCAGGTTTGTATAACATGTATTATCTAATACGTTACCATGGCAACCATTTGATGTGTTTAGGTGTATCTTTTGAGTTATATACCTTTAATTGTTATATCATGGGACATTATGGTGTACATGCACACATGTACATCTCCTAGTCCTGGTATATACATGTACATATATAATTATATATAATGATAATACTGACATACATAAATAACTCTACTTCTATAGAGAATACACACTTGATGTTTATCGAATGACATCTGTTGTTACTGAGGTACATTGTCTGTACATGTCTATTATGTGTACATGTCTACTACATGTACATGTCTACTACGTGTACATGTCTACTACATGTACTGTACATGTCTACTACGTGTACATGTCTACTACATGTACATGTCTACTATGTGTACATGTCTACTACGTGTACATGACTACTACGTGTACATGTCTACTACGTGTACATGTCTACTATGTGTACATGTCTACTATGTGTACATGACTACTACGTGTACATGTCTACTATGTGTACATGTCTACTACGTGTACATGACTACTACGTGTACATGTCTACTACGTGTACATGTCTACTATGTGTACATGTCTACTATGTGTACATGACTACTACGTGTACATGTCTACTACATGTACATGTCTACTATGTGTACATGTATTCCTCTTTCTTCCAGCATGATGCTAAGAAAGCAGGCTCTGAAGTTGTAAAGCAAGTCAAGAATGCTTTGTTAAGTGGTCTTCTGTATCCAGGGTTACAGGTAACATCGGAACAATATTAGATAAATAGATAATGATACTTGTAGAATTCATAATTAGCAGTATCTAAGAATATACTGAGTACCATTATTCAGGATATCCTCCCCTTAGGCTCTGGATGAAGAATATTTGAAAGTTGATGCCCAATTTGGTGGAGAAGATCAGAGAAAGATATTCACATTTGCTGAAAAGGTTTCTCATTTGTGTATGTGTCTGCACAAGTACATGCATGTATATGTATTGTCTGTGTGTACATGTGTCTGTGTGTCTGCATCTGTCTGTGTCTGTGTACACATGTGTCTGTATGTACATGAGTCTGTGTACATATGTCTCTGTACATGTGTCTGTGTGTACATATGTCTCTGTACATGTGTCTGTGTGTACATATGTCTGTGTACATGTGTCTTTGTACATGTGTCTGTGTGTACATATATCTGTGTACATGTGTCTGTGTGTACATATGTCTCTGTACATGTGTTTGTGTGTACATATGTCTGTGTACATACATGTATGTCCGTGTACATGTGTTGTTGTGTACATATGTCTGTGTACATGTGTTTGTGTGTACATATGTCTGTGTACATGTGTCTATGTGTACATGTGTCTGTGTGTATACTTGTCCACCAATTTCATTGTGTATTTTGATTCTGATTCCAGTATCTTCCTCATTTGGGATATAAGAAACGTATTCATCTTATGAATCCAATGGGTTAGTATGTACAGTAGTATGTACATGTACATGTATATACATGTACATGTACATGTATACAAGTTCATGTACATGTATATGCATGTACATGTACATGTATACAAGTTCATGTACATGTACATTTATATAGGTTCATGTACATTTACATGTATATACTTGTATGTATATTAGTTCTGTACAGGTACATGTAAGTCTGTGGTACATGTAGCTTGCTGAGCTCATGATTTTCCATGTATACGTACATGTACATGTATATGTACATGCACATGTACATGTATACTAGGCCTGTGCGATAATCGCGAAAAGAAATTGTTATCGCGATAACGATAATGTTGACATTCTTATCGCGATAATTTGCGCATGCGCATACTGCTCACACGTGATCACACGTTGTTGTTCAATCGATACACTTACAAGCATCTTGTCGAGTAACGATGGCTTCTAATGTTGAATACCTACCTTTAGAGAAGGCCAAAAGTCCTGTTTGGAAATATTTCAGGTTTCTAGCACAAGAGGGGAAATTTCTGGAGCCGGATAAAAAGAAGAGACAGACAGTTCACTGTGTTTTGTGTAAGCAATCGCTGTCTTACAAAGGAAATACCACTAACTTGATCATCCATCTGCAATACAACCATAAACATGAATATGATAGTGTTTCGTCTAAAATAGCTACTAGTTCCGTATGTCTGAACCATCTAAACCAGGTCAGCACTCAATAACAGAGGCATTTGAGAATCTTACTCCTTAATAATAATTTAACTTTTATCCATTGAATTGAAATT
>OX345646.1:680000-682500 GCA_947044365.1 Petrosia ficiformis | reverse complement strand
ATGCAGTAATACCTCACCTTTTTGCTGTAATTAACTGCAATAGATGTTTATACAAGCAGCATTGGTGTTTTTACAGATTGTTCTGCACTCTATAAGCCAAAAAAGCTGATAAAACGGAGCAAGACACTTATCAACCACCATTTTATTGCAATTTCAATTTCACATGTTTGGTTTCTGCGCAAGTGCAAACATTAAATGAGTACCTGGATACCAAGAAACAGATCCGAATATTCAGTTCACAGATAATTATCCAGATAATCTGGTATCTGATCCAGACCTAGTACTACGATATTCAAACTCAATAGAGTATCGTAATTATAATTATATAATTATTAATTTGGTAATAATTAAAAACAAGATGGTGGTGTTATGACATTATTCAGTGTGTGGTTAGTAATTACTATTACAAATGAAGGTGTGGCTTGAATTTAATTGTACTTACCTTAAAATACTCTATTATAAAAGGATTTAATTTAGTGTGTACGAAATATAATTGTATGCATGTTAACTCTTTACAGTAATCTGAAAATCCTAGACCCTCGTATCAATGGCTCCTAGGATCATATATGCAGCTACACAAATGACCACACCTGGATAACTTCAGCTTTTAACTGTTTACTTAGAATATACTTGTGTCTTTTTTAGAGCATAGAACTGTAGTCAGTGGACTGGTGAATTATCTTGCTGTTGAAGAACTCCAAAATAGAAAGGTCATTTTGGTTTGCAATTTGAAACCTGTTAAAATGAGAGGTAAATGTTTGTCAGTATGTCCGTTTCCTTTTAAAAGCTATATTTATTTAGGAGTTGAGTCACAAGCGATGTTACTATGTGCTTTTAAGTGAGTACTTGTGTGTGTATGTATGTGTGTCTGTGTGTGTTTGTCTGTATGTGTCTGTCTGTTTGTCTGTCTGTCTGTTTGCCTGTCTGTCTCTCTGTGTATATGTATCTGTGTGTTATTGTCTGTCTGTCCCATGTATATGTATATATTATATAACATAATTAATAGTTCATTATATTGTATTCTATATAGTGGTAATGTAGTTGAACCTCTTGATCCCCATACCGATAGTGTAATTGGAGAAAGAGTTTATGTTGAGGGATACGACTTGCAAGGTATATGTACACATATATTTTCAAGCTACATGTACATGGCGTATGAGATGCTTGATTCGAACCCTGCCAGCTGAGCTGCCTTGATAGCTCAGTTGGTAGAGCATCTATCTGGAGTACAGAGTGTCGTGGGTTCGAATCCCACCTGAGGCAACTCTCATTTTCATTTTTCCATTGCCTCAGGTTTCTTTCTTTCTTTCTTTATTCCTTTCTTTCTTTCTTTCTTTCTACATCTCTGATAACATCATGTACATATGCAAGCTACATGTACATGTACATATGCAAGGTATATGTACATGTACATACGCAAGCTACATGTACATGTACATACGCAAGCTACATGTACATATGCAAGCTACATGTACAAGTACATATGCAAGTTACATGTACATGTACATGTACATATGCAAGCTGCATATACATGTACATACGCAAGCTACATGTACATGTACATGTACATATCATATGCAAGCATGTACATTATGTCACTATGTGTATAGTGTATAATTTACTATATGTATATTATAGCTCCTGATGGTTTACTAAATCCGAAGAAGAAATTGTTTGAGCAACTTCAGGTTAATACGTACATGTACATTTGTATATATGTAAGAATAATAAAAAACATTTAGGGCAGAGTTTTTGATAAGTTTTGAAACATAGGCCAAATTGGCTCAACAATGGTTAGTGTGTGCGCCATTGGGAATACATCTTGAGCCAATTAACTAAGAGTTAATGACAACATAATCATAATTAACTGCGCCACTGGCCCAAAGAGAGAACTGTGCTGTGCCAAATAAGAAGCTCTTTGGGCCAATGGTGCGCCATATAAGCTTATCAAAAACACTGCCGTAGGGATATTCTTCTATCTATTTAATCATTCACATATCTATCTATTTATATATCTAACTCTCTATTCCTCTATCTATCTATTGCTCTCTCTATCTAATCATTCACGTATCGTTTTATTTATTGATCTATCTATCTATCTGTCTACTTAGCCTGATCTTTCAACATCACATGATTGTATTGCCACATACAAAGATACTCCACTTCGTACCTCAACAGGAGAAATTAAAACCAAATCTCTGAAAGGTGCTCAGATTAAGTGAAGAAAGAACTCAACGACATAAGTACCATAAATATATTAATATTTGAATAATTTATTATTTGGTGGCAAGAGAGGGAAGTTAGAGTGTTAGGTGATATTTTTGTGTGTGACTGATTCAATTTTTATATCAGATTTGAAATATAATTATTTATAATCACATGTTCAATAATAATTGCACATGACTATCACCTGATTGGTAGCCCATTATAGAGCCTAAATTGAGGTATACGACTGTCACCTTGTTGTCATTGCACATAACAAGTGTATGTGGCTGTCATC